>JAVSCE010020472.1:0-14688 GCA_032199065.1 Smutsia gigantea
AACAGCAGGGAGAAGGCAGTCAAGGGGGAAGAAACGTGCATACTGCTGAGTGCCCACCATGTATGCCACACATCACTTGCTATGTCACTTAGTCATCCTCATAGCAACACACCAAAGTGCTAGAGCTTCTTGTCTAGGATTACACCACAGGGCAGGATTCCTGTCTCAGGTGTGGCCCTATGTCACTCTCGCACAGCAGAAATATTCCATGACCTTCTGTCTCCCTTGGCTCCCTCCTCATACCTGACACTCCACCAATACCAAATGACAATCATTTCCCAAATGCCCAGGCCATTTCAAGCCTATCCCACCTTGGGACGTGGTATGCCCTTTTCCTCCTCAACAGTTCAAAGAACTTCTAGTCACTCTCCAAGCCCAGCTGAAATATTCCTTCTTCCCAGAAGCTTCCTTGACCACATCACCATGACAGCTTATGGCTCTTACCTCTGGAACTTGTCCATCCTTTCATATCTGTGTCCCCTTACCTAGCAGCCCCTGGTACCCAGAGAGCACTAAATAAAAGCTGCTGAATTAAGCTGGGCTGATGTTGAGTACAACTGTCCAAATGGAGGAGCTGGGGAAACTCTGAGCTGGCCCTGAAGCAGTGATGAGAGCAGTAAATGCCTTCATAAAGTGTCAAAGAACATTTATTGCCTAATTTACCAGACTAGGATGAATATAAGACAAACTCAAATGTAAAGTTCAGTTTTCAATAACAACAAAAAAGGCTTTAAACTCACAAAACCACATACCACTATATGTCCTAGTCTGGTCCAAACCTCTGTGATAGAAGAGTGAAATGCCCTCCTTGGATTTCTGCATTCTACTACCAGAGCTCTCTGTCTCATCAGTAGTTTCCATGCAGCTGCTCCTTAGCAACCTCCACCAAGCCTGCCTTTTTCAGCCCACCCACAGTTACTGAGTAGCCAGTGTTGCTTCCAGAACAAAGCTCTTTAAAATAGAAAAACGAGGTATAATCAGTAACCTGCATTTAGAGAAATGCATTTAGAGAAAAATGCAAGAGACTGTGATGGCTACTTGCTGCCCACTGACTTCCCTCCCGCACCCAACTGTCCTCCCCCAAGCTCACCTACACACCCCCACCCTCCCTACTCAACCACTCCTGACTCCCAAACCACGCAGCAGCCAGGCTGTGGAGAGGCGGGGGTGTGGGGGAGGATACACAGCTCAGGCCACTTTCATCCATGGGGGCCAGGAACTGCTCTGCACCCCCATCCACTTCAGCTACCCTGGTGGGTGTCCCTCACCCTGGCTGCTCCCTTTTGGTGGGCTTTAAAAGAATTCCTCCTTCAACAGACACTTCCATGGAGTCCCAGAAAGCAGGTGGGCTCCCCATCTCTGATTTCAGGTTTTACCCACAGACCTTCAAGATGTCACTATGGGTCCCCATGACCTCCAGGGAGAAGCAGGGGGGTCCCAGACACAAATGACACAAGGAGCCACATCTCCAGCCAATCTTTTAAAATTAAGTATCTGTTTTTATTAACAGCAAGCCACTGGTTTAAAAAAAAGGTTAACTCCTGTAATCAATGTAAAATATAAGCCCTGAAGCTCAGAAAAATATGTGCAACATGCAGGACATTAATAACTAAAAAGAGCTCACAGATGAGTAACACTGATACATCAACACAGAAAAGGACACAGCAGTTTACAAAAAGGAAAGAAGGCTGGAGGCCCATACACATTTAGAAACCCTATTCAAGTTCACTAGTAATCAAAAAAATATGAACTGAAATTAAAAACCATTTATTTTCTTTTTAGATAAGCAAAGATTGAAAAGAATAATATCCAGTGCCAACAAAGGTATGGTGAAAAGAGCAATCCAACACACTTGTAGAAGCAAAAATGGGCAGACCTTTTCTAATGGGCAATTTAGAAACATCAATCAGAAAGCATAAACCTATACAAACCCACCAAACCAGCAATTCTACTGCTAGAGTTATTCTAAAGAAATAAATTGGTAAGTGCCCAAATTATGTGTATAAAAAGATCATTGCTTAAATTAGAAAAAAAAACCATTAGATATCAATGTAAAGATCCAACAATCAGCTGATAAGGAAAATAAACAATAAAAATGGTCATTAAACATGACAAACAGAAAGATGTTCATGATCTAAATATTTGTTTGGGGGGAACATGTTCCAAAACAGTATTAACAGATATGCTTATATAATACATATTATACAAATCCAGAAGAATATAAATAAAAATATTATGCTTATTTCTAGATGGTGCTATTTTATTTTTCTTGAAAGACTATGCATTACTTGCAATTTTTTTAAGGCATGAATTTGAAGATAATAACAATTTGATGTTGTGAAGGGATGAAAACAAAAGCAAAAAGACCAAGCCCCTGCCAGCTGTCACAGTTGCGCTGGGAAGAGCAGCAGCATGCAGCTTATTCCTGCAATTTGTATACAGGGGTCTGAAGGTCAACCCACGCATGAGTCAATAGTCCCAAGGAACGACAGCAATCAATTCATCGCAAATAAATAAAATGCCCCACGTCTCTCTACCACTGTCTAGGACGGCTTCCTTAGGAAGGTCTGAGAGGTAAAATAATCTTAATAATGAAGTCCTTTGAGCATATCAGCACCAAGCCCCATTCCACTTATCCAGAAGTTTACTCTGTGGCACACAAATTACTAAACAGACCACAACATAGTAATATACAGTGTTTAAGAAATGTCAAAGCACAGCTACATGGTTTTGTCTGCTCTTCAGACATGGCAGGCAGCAGTAGTCCCATTTTATAAAAGAGGACACTGATCTCAGAGGTAAGACTTGCCCAGATCACATAACCAATGATTAGCAAATCTGAGATTTTGAACCCAGTCATTCTGAATTTAAACTGTCCAAAGTTCCTTCCACTCCACCATGTTGTCTCTCAAATAGCAAAGCCAAGTGCTTCAAATTAAGACTAGCAAGTAAGCATGGAAACAGGTCTTTTCTTAGCTCCTTAGCCCCCACAAAGCATGCTTTCTAAATTGCTTTTTCTTCAGATTTCAGCAGAATGATTATCACACATCTGGATATAGTTAATTTGTGTTGTTTTACCTGGAAATTCAAACGAGACTGGGATTTTAGTTAAATGTTTTAAGTGATTAAACAGATGCCACTCACTGTTTAGCAATGCCACTCAAGTATCTGTTCTGAGTATTTACTTTAAAATACCTCATTCCAAAAAAAACAGAACAGTGAAATCAGTCTCCATTTTCTAAAACTAAGTGTTTTGATCTTAACTGATCAGCATTAGTAGTTCAGTTTGAACCTAACTTTTCCTGTGAGAACGGTTCAACTCAGGACAAAATTTGAAATGTAGCAAGAAAATTTTACTATTTAAGATATTGCTTTTACCTGCTCTATACATTTAAAAATTCCTGCATTAATAATGACTTGAGGATAGTGGGTTTTTTTTAAAAAAACATAAAACATTACTTTTTACAGAGTTCACTGAAAGTACTAAATCAAACTTAGCAACTCTAGAATCTATGTTGTTATACATGCTAAGGAAAGAATAAAAGGTTGAAATAATTTTCTTAATCCTGCTGCTCTAAGTCAAACTCTAGGAAGGATCTGAAAGCCAGAAGATAAGAGATTTGCTTCTTCTAATAAGGTCTATACTCACAAACTCTCAAACTTCGGAAGGGGAAAACATTTACTGGGGGCTTTTTGGGTCCCAGGCCTTGAACCCGAGTGATGTAGGTAGGTACTTCCTCATTTTACAGACAATGAAGTTGAGACTCAGCTAGTGTAAAGGCAATACAGTCAATAGGAAGTGGTGCCAAGATTGAAACCTAGGTCTTGTGACTCTTAAGCCCCATGCTTCTTTCAGAAGGGCCATTTAGCACTCATACCTTCAATCAAACCATCCCAGATGCCTGCCCAGAGGCAGGCTCTGAGAACACACCAGAGACACAGGAGATGGCGCAGCTCTGGCACTTCTCGCTGTTTCCCCCAGCACATCACCGAGGCCCTCTGAGCCCTGCAAAGCTGCCAAGCTGCTCCAGGCACCACTGCATCAAGCACAATATGAATGTTGCCCCGGACACTGCAGTAGAGCAGCCCTACTCCCCTCCTTCTTCCCCAGTACAAGGGGGATGACAGAATGTATCCTCCCCACAGTGGCTAAGAGACCTGAATTTTCAGACCCATGGAAAGCAGAATGCCTGGCACATAGTAAAAGCTCAATAAAAGAAAGCTATTGTAATACACTAAGACATGGTCCCTGTCCTCCAGGAGCATTTTCATATAATCATTCTCAACAAGTTCCAGAGTTGACAGCTTTAAACGGGAACAGAAGTCTTCAAAATTTCTTCTCTCAAAGTCCTAAGTTCTGAGAGGCAGCAAGAAATGGATTTCTATTGCTTTTCCCCAAATCAATGTAACCAGATCTTTTCAGGAAAAGAGCTGCCTCTCCTATAAGGAGCAGTCCATTTTAAGTGCCCAAGGACCTTTTGCCTCCATGGCCTGCCAAGGTATAAGATGTATGCAGTGATAAATGAGTAACACGCACAACTTTCTAATCCATCAGTGTCAGCTGTCCCTGACAGAGTGCTTACTCACACTTGCTCATTGTTAGTCAACTGGCCACTCACCCTGGGTAAAATTTGGTGCCTTCCACAGACCCATGGATTGGGATCATTTGTCACTCTGTTCCTGTCTACAAGGCCTCGTCGCCTGGTGTTGGTGCTTGCTCCGGAGGCCAGCACTGCCAATGTGTGAAGAAATGAGGTACGGGCATAAAACAATGTTGGTGCCAGCGGGACCACGTTCAGCCACTAGAGAGCAGTGGAGCACCTCTCATCACTCAGGAAAACTCAGACAACGACTTAAAATGGTTTAATTGGATGCATGTATTTCATTATAAGTCTTGGCCAAAAGCTTCAGGATGAGGCAGGCCAAGCATTCAGACAATCTTGCATGGGTTGCTAAAATCCGAATTTGGCCTTTGTCAGCATAAACAGTTTAATTTGATGTTTTCACTCCTGAGTAAGCACTGAGTATTACATTTAAACCCCTCGTGAGGGGGAAGAATGCTTCCTTTTCATCAGCAAATGTACCTCAATGTCAGAGTGTCTACCTTTTATTCCCAATAAATAAAAAAAATTTTTATTCCATATATGCTTGCAAATAATTTTTAAAGCGCCCAACAATTTCTCTCCAAAAAAGCAGTTCCTTTCCTAAATGTAATGTAGTCAAAAAGGAGGTAATTTTACTCTAATAATAATTTAAAACACCTCTTAAAGGGAACAGGGATCTTTCTTACAATTTCAACTGCAATGTCTCATCAACCTGACAGTTTATAAAACACTTATTCTTAAGAAAAGAAAAAAAATTATGGGGCATCCAGGCCTAAAAGGTGAAAGGTTTTATTTTATTAACATATTTTAATCAAATGCCACAGGGAATATGGACAAAAAATTGATCTCCTTCAGAAAAAGAAGTCACCTAATCCTATGTTTAGGGAATAAGATAGAGGATGAAAATTACCTTTGACTCTGAGTCTCTGACTCAGTCTCCCACACTAACAGGCCGCGCAGGAGGGAGGAGGTCTCAACCTCAGCACTCCGCCAAGCACAGGGCGCACACTTCTCCCTCCTGCTGCAGGAGCTCGGGACAGTCCAAGCAGACAGGTCTTTCAGAGGCATCCTTTACTGTGGCCCACATTTCAAATAACTTCCCAGACTGCAGGTTATTCCACTTTGCAGGCCTCTTCCAAGTTTCCATGTCCCTCAGAACCCTCAAGGACAAAGGATCACCAGTTTAATCATCTAGAAAACGCACCTACCCTTAATCATAAGCAAAGGTTTATCCTGCCCACAGAGCCTGTGTGCAAAAAAAGAAATCCTATATACTGAAAAAAATGTGCAAAGCAGTTACATAGTATTTTCTCACTTAATTCATCTATGGACTAGATGGTATTATCCCCATTTTACAGATTAAAAAACAAAAACAAGAAAACCTAAGTTCAGCAAAGTGAAGGAACCTACCCAAAGTCACACAGCTAGTGATGGCAGATCTGGCTGGCAGCAAATCCCTAGTTCTTTGAATTCCACAATAAGAAGCTTTGTGATGCATAAAACGACTTTCCACTTAGTCTGTCCAATAAGAAAGTAAAAGACCCTCAAGGCACTAGGTTATATGGGTATAAAGGCACTTCCCCAGAGCAGGGCCACTCTGGCCCAATCCTGAAACAAGAGCAGGTAAAGACGAATTAAGTTAACCTCATTCTCTCTGAAGTGCAGTTTGAAGCAAAGGACTTAAAACTGGGAGGACTGCATTTAACTGTTCTGAAAAGCACTCCTGGTAAGGGCTTTTATGTGGTTGTAGATTACGGACTAAACTCAAGTCAGAAAAGACCTCATAGTAAAATGTCAGAGCAGGAAAAAAACAGCAGGAACAGTACCCTACCCATTAACTCAATCCTGCATTTTAGCTACATGAGACATTTAATATTTTTTTACACAGAATCAAGAACAAAGTCTAATTAGAAGAGATTAAGAACTGGAAGGGCTAGCTATATTACATCCCCTATAACAACAATGAATTTTTGAAGTAAATATTTTCTCCTTTTGTAACATAATGGCACCATCTATTGGCTTAGTACCACCTTTGCTGTAACCAGGAATCAAGATGCAAAATCTCACTTTGACGAGCTTCTGGTTACCAGTTGCTTAATTCCTGGCATTCCACACCGGCATAAATTTTAAGATAAAAAATCTATGCACTGCACATTTTAAATCTTCTGAAATGCATCATATTTATACTAATCGAAGCAGGAAAAACTGTCAGAGAAATCGTAGTATGCTGAGCAGCACATAGAATGTATTAGCAGTAAAATTATCAAAACACACGTACCAAACATCTCTGCTGTGCTACGTACAAAGATTTTTACATATGGTTATCTCACTTAAGCCTCACATATTTCCCATGGGACAGATCCTCAAATCCCCATTCTTCAGAAGAAGAAATCAATGCTTATAGTGAAAAGCTAATAAATGTTGGAATTAGATTTGAACTCAGTTTGTCTCTAAAGACCAGCTCTTTTCACTATCCCGTACCATTAAAATGATGCCAAGAGCAACCAACATGAGGAGAACACACATGGTGTTTACAGACAGAGCATGTTCATTCAATGTAACACTGTAGCACCCCAAGAACCATGTGACCTTCCCAAGTCAAAAAACATTGGTCTCTTTTTAGAAATAAGGGATATGAGGTTCAGGGAGGTTAGGCAACTAGCTCAGGTCAAGCAGAGCTGGGACTAGGCCAGGGCCTTCATCCTTTTCTAGGATTCTAGGTTATGGCTCAGATGGTTACAGAAAAGCCCACTCTAGGTGGTCACTGGCTGGATGGACAAAGTTCCCACCAGAATGGGGTTCCCTCCCTCACACAGCCCCAGACCCACAGAGCAGAGGCTGAGACTTACTCCTCCAGAACTGATGGAGACACATGCTTTTGGAACCCCCTGCACAGTCACACAGCCACATTCATTAAGAAAGAGAATTTCCAGCAACACTAGAGCTATGAAGTCCATGTGCCCTCTGAGAAGGCTTTTATATAAGCCAATGACCTAAACTCAGTGCTGCTGAGTTCACGCCTGTTTAAGAGTTAAAAATTAATGTGGAAGAAACACTTGCTATCCTGTCATGTACTAATTTGATCCAGCACAGGAAATTTCAAAACTGAATCATGTGGAAATATCAAAATGTCTGCACAAAGGTTGCACTTTAGTGTAAAAATAACAGAGAAAACGGCAGGGCTGAATTCCCTACTGATGCTTCCATGTTCCAACTTAATTTCAACACTCCCTTTTGTCCACACATCCAGGATGTGTACTATTCTATCCCAAATTGTATTAATTTGCTAGGGGCTGTGTAAACTGGGACTTAAGAGGTACATTCCAGTAATTAGAAATTGTATAGCCAGTTCATCTGGAGATTGAATTTTACCAGGTAGCCCTGGCTGTGACCCCAAAGCTTCTCTAACGGTGCATACCAATATTTATTCCTTAAGTTAGTATTCCTAAATTGTCCGAGGGCCTCATTTCCAGGAGTGTCATGCTTGAAATTTTATTCATATTAATTCTTATGTGAATAAGTGGGCAAAAACAGAAATCGTATGTACCATGCCAATGCTGCTACAAGGAATACTGCCAAACTAACAGCAAAGATGGTCCCCAGGCTTCTCCTGATACTTTGGTTTGCCTAATAAAGAAAAGCTGGCAAGTTAAAAAAGCTAATTAATCTGAGAATTAAAAGAACCCCCATTTTGTCTATAAAAAATAAAACCAAAACATTCTCCCCTTTCTTAATAAAGAAAAGTCAAAGAATCCCTCCTGGCTTTCAACCACCACACTAAATCAATCACCTGTAGTCTCTTGCAAAGTATTCTCTAAAAAAAGAAATTATTAAATTAAACCTAAGGGGTCCTTTCTTCTGTTCTGAGAATGGACCAAATCACATTTGGTCTGGACCACACCACTTACGGCAATAACATAGCCAAGGGGGAAAAGTCACAAAGACTGGGGTTCCCATCCCAGCTAGTGCACCTCCTGGCTATGAGACCTTAGCATACCACTCTGAGCCTCAATTCCCTCACCTGCAGTACAGGCATGATAGTACCCATCTTAGTGTTGCAAAGATTAAATCAGTAAAGCATCTTACAACAGCTGCTAGATGAAGACTGCTACCATTATAGTCAACATCACAGCCACAAAAAAAGATTTTAGGACAGAAACTGTCCATACTACAAGGAGTTTGATACTTTTCCCAAATAAACCTTCATGAAGGCGAGCCCTCAGAGAAGAGGCTCCTACACTCGTGCTCAATGAGTTGTGCCAGCATGTTAAAGATGCACAAGAAAAAGACAGGTGTCTTCTGCTCAGTATAAATTAAGAGTAGCCTTCAGGCACCTGGCTGGTTGCCAATACAGACCCATAGGTAGACAAAATTTAGACACCCTTGTCTTATGGGTAATTTGTAGTTTCCAGCTCTTACTGTCAAATCACTCAGAAAGAAAGATTAATCACAAGGTTTTATATTTTTATTTCTCATAATGAAAAGACTCATAATTTAACTGAAACATGAGAATTTACATTCATTTTCTCACTCATATTACCCTTATGGAAAGCCTCAACCCCACAGTGAATGTTAATGCTCCAATGAAAACAGTTCATTTAAGAGGACCTTCTATTTTATCTGTGGTTTGAGGTTTGGTTTACAGCTTATCCAAAATAAATCACATGAATGAAACCAAAATCCACCAAATTCTGGCAATTCTGGAGTTCTCTCTCAATATCCAGAGAGGGAGGAAAGAAAGGAAGAAGACAGAAAAACAACAAAAACTGGAAGCCAGAACTACTCCATTAAGAAGAAAGGCAGACTTCCGGGAAGATGGCGGTGTGAGCAGGGCGGCAGAAATCTCCTCCCAACACTAAATTTATCTACGAAAACACAGAAAATACATCTATTCCTAAAAGAGAGATGAGAATACACAGGAAAGCGCACAGCGTGCAGCTACACCCGAGAGGACACGGCACCCCAAGAGGCGGGTAAGATACGGAGCCGCGACCCGGCGGACCCGAGCCCTCCCCCACCCCAGCGCACCGGCGGGAGGAGAGGATTCAGAGCCGGGAGGGAGTGGAAGCACACCCCGCGAAGTAGCCAGCCCCGGTGATCTGCGCGGGGAGCGCTGAGCCACATTGCGCAGTGCAGCGGAGATTGGAGAGACAGAGGGGCAGGATCTGAGCAGGGAACGCGAACGCGCCAGGGTGCTTGCAGCCGGCTCCGGGAAGGAAAAAAAAAGTGCGCGCTTTCTTCAGCGGTCTTAAAGAGACAGGAGCACAGCGGAGGAGCCGGATCACCCCAGCACACTCAGCCCAGCAGGCTGGGAGTCCTGGGGAGTTTCAGACGCCTTAGCTGGCGACTGAGGAAGCGTAGCCATACTTAACACTTCTCACTGAGATCAACAGCCTCCTATTCGTTCCCACCCCTGCCAGAGCGATAAAGGGCCCTGCGGAGCGGCACAGTCACAGCTGTGGAATAGTGGGGCAATAGCGCCACCTAGAGCATTCCCACAGAATCTACGTCCGGTGGGCATTTTTTTTGTTTTTTTTGTTTTGTTTTGTTTTTTGTTTTGTTTTTGTTTTTCTTTTCTTTCTTTTCTTTTTTTTTCTTTCTTTCTTTCTTTTTTTTTTCTCTTTTTTTTCTCTTCTCTTTTTAAAGTCTTAAAGAGCCCAGCTGACATACGTGGCAACTATCAGTGACCAAATTATACAGCCATGAAAAGACAGAGGAATATGGTTCAGACCAAAATCAACCAGACAACCCCAGAGAGGGAGTCTGAAGGGATGGAAATGCACAGCCTCCTGAAAAAGAATTTAGAATAAAAGTCATAACCATGCTGATGGACCTACAGAGAAATGTGCAAGAGCTGAGGGAGGAAGTGAGGGAACTGAGGAAAGACAATACAGAAATCAGACAAGCGATCGACGGGCTTAACAGCAGAATGGATGAGATGCGAGAGACTGTTAATGGAATAGAAAACAGAGAACAGGAGTACAGAGCAGCTGAGGCAGAGAGAGATAAAAGGATTTCTAGGAATGAAAGAATATTAAGAGAACTGTGTGACCAATCCAAACGGAACAATATTCGCATTATAGGAGTACCAGAGGAAGAAGAGAGAGAAAAAGGGATAGAAAGTGTCTTTGAAGAAATAATTGCTGAAAACTTTCCCTCGCTGGGGAAGGAAGTAGTCTCGCAGTCCACTGAAGCTCATAGATCTCCCAACACAAGGGACCCAAGGAAGACAACACCAAGACACATAATAATTAAGATGGCAAAGATCAAAGATAAAGACAGGGTATTAAAGGCAGCTAGAGAGAGAAAAAAGATCACCTACAAAGGAAAACCCATCAGACTATCATCAGACTTCTCAACAGAAACCTTACAGGCCAGAAGAGAATGGCATGATATATTTAACGTAATGAAACAGAAGGGCCTCGAACCAAGAATATTGTATCCAGCACGATTATCATTTAAATATGATGGAGGGATTAAACAATTTCCAGATAAACGAAAGTTAAGAGAATTTGCGTCTCATAAACCACCACTACAGGATATCTTAAATGGACTGCTCTAGATGGAAGCACACCTAAGGCTAAAAAGATGTCACCAGAGGAAAAAAAAATCATAGCAAAGAAAGCAGACCATCCAAATACCAACTAAAGGCAAAGAATAAAACACCTATTATAGAAAGAATGGAGGAGGAGGAATAAGAAGGGAGAGAAAGAAAGAAACATCAGACTGTGTTTACAATAACTTAACAAGAAAGTTAAGTTAGATTGTTAGATAGTAAAGAAGCAACCCTTGAACCCTTGGTAACCACGAATCTAAAGCCAGCAATGGCAATAAGTACATACCTATCAATAATCACCCTAAATGTAAATGGACTGAATGCACCAATCAAAAGACACAGAGTAACAGAATGGATAAAAAAGCAAGACCCATCTATATGCTGCCTACAAGAAACTCACCTCAAATCCAAAGATATACACAGACTAAAAGTGAAGGGATGGAAAAAGATATTTCATGCAAACAACAAAGAGAAAAAAGCAGGTGTTGCAGTACTTGTATCAGACAAAATAGACTTCAAAACGAAGAAAGTAGCAAAAGATAAAGAAGGACATTACATAATGATAAAGGGGTCAGTCCAACAAGAAGATATAACCATTATAAATATATATGCACCCAACACAGGAGCGCCAGCATATGTGAGACAAATACTAACAGAATTAAAGGAGGAAATAGACAGCAATGCATTCATTTTAGGAGACTTCAACACACCACTCACTCCAGAGGACAGATCAACCAGACAGAAAATAAGTAAAGACACAGAGGCACTGAACAACACACTAGAACAGATGGACCTAACAGACATCTACAGAACTCTACACCCAAAAGCAACAGGATACACATTCTTCTCAAGTGCACATGGAACATTTTCCAGAATAGACCACATACTAGGCCACAAAAAGAACCTCAGTAATTTCAAAAATATTGAAATCCTCCCAAGCAACTTCTCAGATCACCAAGGTATAAAACTAGAAATAAATTGTAGAAAGAAATCAAAAAAGCTCACAAATACATGGAGACTTAACAGCACTCTCCTAATTAATCAATGGGTTAACGACCAGATCAAAACAGAAATCAAAGAATATATGGAGACTAATGACAACAACAACACAAAGCCACAACTTCTGTGGGACGCAGCAAAGGCAGTTCTAAGAGGAAAGTATATTGCAATCCAGGCCTATTTAAAGAAGGAAGAACATTCCCAAATGAATAGTCTAAAGACACAATTACTGAAATTGGAAAAAGAAGAACAAATGAGGCCCAAAGTCACCAGAAGGAGGGACATAATAAAGATTAGAGAAGAAATAAATAAAATTGAGAAGAATAAAACAATAGAAAAAATCAATAAAACCAAGAGCTGGTTCTTTGAAAAAATAAACAAAATAGATAAACCCTAGCCAGACTCATTAAGAGAAAAAGAGAATCTACACACATAAACACAATCAGAAATGAGAAAGGAAAAATCACGACGGACCCCACAGAAATACAAAGAATCATAAGAGAATATTATGAGAATCTATATGCTAACAAGCTGGAAAACATAGAAGAAATGGACAACTTCTTAGAAAAATACAACCTTCCAAGACTGACCAAGCAAGAAACAGAAAAACTAAACAGACCAATCACCAGTGACGAAATCGAATTGGTAATCAAAAAACTACCCAAGAACAAAACCCCTGGGCCTGATGGATTCACCTCTGAATTCTACCAGACATATAGAGAAGAAATAACACCGATTCTCCTTAAAGTTTTCCAAAAAATAGAAGAGGAGGGAATACTTCCAAACTCATTCTATGAAGCCAGCATCACTCTAATACCAAAACCGGGCAAAGACCTCACCAAAAAAGAAAATTACAGACCAATATCCCTGATGAACGTAGATGCAAAAATACTCAACAAAATATTAGCAAACCGAATTCAAAAATACATCAAGAGGATCATACACCATGATCAAGTGGGATTCATCCCAGGGATGCAAGGATGGTACAACATTCGAAAATCCATCAACATCATCCACCACATCAACAAAAAGAAGAACAAAAACCACATGATCATCTCCATAGATGCTGAAAAAGCATTTGACAAAATTCAGCATCCATTCCTGATTAAAACTCTCAACAAAATGGGTATAGACGGCAAGTACCTCAACATCATAAAGGCTATATATGACAAACCCACAGCTAACATCATACTTAACGGCGAGACGCTGAAAGCTTTTCATCTAAGATCGGGAACAAGACAAGGATGCCCACTCTCTCCACTGTTATTCAACATAGTACTGGAGGTCCTAGCCACAGCAATCAGACAAAACAAAGACATACAAGGCATCCAGATTGGTAAAGAAGAAGTCAAATTGTCACTATTTGCAGATGACATGATACTGTACATAAAAAACCCTAAAGATTCCATTCCAAAACTACTAGAACTAATATCTGAATTCAGCAAAGTTGCAGGATACAAAATTAACACACAGAAATCTGTTGCTTTCCTATACACTAATGATGAACTAACAGAAAGAGAAATCAGAAAAACAATTCCATTCACAATTGCATCAAAAAGAATAAAATACCTAGGAATAAACCTAACGAAGGAAGTGAAAGACCTGTACTCTGAAAACTACAAGACACTCCTAAGAGAAATTAAAGAGGACACTAACAAATGGAAATGCATCCCATGCTCTTGGCTAGGAAGAATCAATATTGTCAAAATGGCTATACTACCTAAAGCAATCTACAGATTCAATGCAATCCCTATCAAACTACCAACAGCTTTCTTCAATGAACTGGAACAAATAATTCTAAAATTCATATGGAACCACAAAAGACCCCGAATAGCCAAAGCAATCCTGAGAAGGAGGAATAAAACAGGGGGAATTACACTCCCTGACTTCAAGCTCTACTACAAAGCCACAGTAATCAAGACAATTTGGTATTGGCACAAAAACAGACCCACAGACCAGTGGAACAGAATAGAAAATCCAAACATTAACCCAAACATATACAGTCAATTAATATTTGATAAAGGAGCCTTGGATATGCAATGGGGAGATGACAGCTCTTCAGCAGCTGGTGTTGGAAAAACTGGACAGCTACATGTAAGAGAATGAAACTGGACTACAGTCTAACCCCATGCACAAAGGTAAACTCAAGGTGGATCAAAGACCTGAATGTAAGCAGAACCATAAAACTCTTAGAAAAAAACATAGGCAAAATTCTCTTGGACATAAACATGAGCAACTTCTTCATGAACATATCTCCCCGGGCAAGGGAAACAAAAGCAAAAATGAACAAGTGGGACATATCAAGCTGAAAAGCTTCTGTACAGCAAAGGACACCATCAGTAGAACAAAAAGACATCCTACAGTATGGGAGAATATATTCATAAAAAACGTATCTGATAAGGGTTGACATCCAAAATATATAAAGAACTCATGCACCTTAACAAACAGAAAGCAAATAATCCAATTAAGAAATGGGCAGAGGACATGAATAGACAATTCTCCAAAGAAGAAATTCAGATGGCCAACAGG
>JAVSCE010020475.1:0-126850 GCA_032199065.1 Smutsia gigantea
TGGGATTGTTCTTCTTTCTTGAGGTAGTCCTGTATTGCAATATATTTCCCTCTTAGCATGGCCTTCACTGTGTCCCAGAGATTATGTGGTGTGGAATTATTGTTGTCATTTGTCTCCATATATTGCTTGATCTCTATTTTTATTTGGTCATTGATCTGTTGATTAGTTAGGAGCATGTTATTAAGCGTCCATGTGTTTGTGGGCTTTTTCTTTTTTTTTTTTGAGTAATTTATTTCTAGTTTCATGCCTTTGTGATCTGAGAAGCTGGTTTGAACAATTTCAATCTTTTTAAATTTACCGAGGCTCTTTTTGTGGCCTAGGATATAATCTATTTTTGAAAATGCTCCATGTGCACTTGAGAAGACTGTGTATCCTGTTGCTTTTGAATGGAGTGTTCTGTAGATGTCTCTAAGGTTGTTCTAATATGTTGTTCAGTGCCTCCATCTCTTTATTTATTTTCTGTCTGGTTGATCTGTCCTTTGGAGTGAGTGGTGTGTTGAAGTCTCTCAAAATGAATGCATTGCAGTCTATTTCCCCGTTTAATTCTGTTAGTATTTGTTTCACTTATGTAGGTGATCCTGTGTTGGGTGCATAGATATTTATAATAGTTATATCCTCTTGTTGGACTGACCCCTTTATCATAATGTAATGTCCTTCTTTGTCTCTTGTGACTTTCTTTGTTTTGAAGTCTATTTTGTCTAATACAAGTATCTGCAGCTCCTGGTATTTTCTCCCTATTTGTTTCATGAAATATCTTTTTCCATCCCTTTACTTTCAGTCTGTGTATGTCTTTGGGTTTGAAGTGAGTCTCTTGTAGGCAGCACATAGATGTGTCTTGTTTTTTTATTCATTCAGTAACTCTAGGTCTTTTGATTGGTGCATTCAGTCCATGTACTTATTGCCATTGCAGGCTTTAGATTTGTGGTTACTAAAGGTTCAAGGGCAATTCACTTACTATCTAACAGTCTAATTTAACTCATTTCGTATGCTATTACAAACACAACCTAAAGATTCTTTTTTTTCCTCCTTTCTCTTCCTCCTCCATTCTTTGTATGTTATGAATCATATTCTGTACTCTTTTTCTATCCCTTGGTTGACATCTATTTAGTCTTAGGAATACTTCCATCTATAGGAGTCCCTACAAAATGCACTGTAGAGGTGGTTTGTAGGCGGCAAATTCTCTAATTTTTGCCATTTTAATTATTATATGTCTTGATGTTGTCTTCCTTGGGTCCCTTGTGTTGGGAGATCTGTGCACCTCCATGGCTTGAGAGACTATCTCCTTCCCAAGACCAGGGAAGTTTTCAGCAATTACCACCTCAGTAACACTTTGTATCTCTTTTTCTCTCTTCTTCTTCTTCTGGTACCCTTATTATGCGAATATTGTTCCGTTTGGATTGGTCACACAATTCTCTCAATATTCTTCCATTCTTAGAGATTCTTTTTTCTCGCTGTGCCTCAGCTTCTTTGCATTCCTCTTCTCTAATTTCTATTCCTTTTACCGTCTCTTCTACTACATCTAATGTGCTTTTAAATCCCTCCATTGTATGTTTCATTTCAGATATGGAATTTTTTAATGAGATAATCTCCATCTGAAATTTGTTACTGAGTTCTTAAATATTTTTCTGTACCTCCATAAGCATGTTTATGATTTTTATTTTGAACTCTCTTTCAGGAAGATTGGTGAGTTCAGTTTCATTTGGCCCTTTTTCTGGGGTTTGGGAGATTTTGGTCTGAACCATGTTCTTCTTACGTTTCATATTTCTGTGTGGGGCCCTCTATTGCCCAGAAGCTCCAGTCTCTGGAGCTGGTCAGCCCCTAGAGTGAGGTTGGGGGTAGTAGGGGAGCAGAGCTGGTGCCTGGGGGAGGAAAGAGCTGTTTCCTGATTCCCATCTGCAGTGCCTGTCTCCAGTATCAGAGCCAGTGGGCCGAGCACACAGGTATAAGCCTCTGTTCTTGGCATCTGTAGCTGCTGTAGGTGAGACCTCTCTCTGGCTGGGTATCACAGTTGGGGGCTGCAGAGCTGAGTAGCCAGCCAGGGAGATGGAGAGCCTGAAGCTCCCCAAAGTTCCCAATCTGCTGGGCAGAGCATGCCCAGACAACCTTGTCCCCCTATCCCTTTTCCCGTGCAGCAAGCTCTGTGCAAACCCTGCACCTTCAGCAGGCCTCTCGCTGCTAGGAAGCCTCTCAGACCGCCTGCCTTTCCCTTGTCTCAGAGCTGCCGGGTGTGGATCCTGTCCTCCATAAATGGACAGAATCTGTCTCTCAAGCACTCTGCCTGTCCCAGCTCCCCATCTTCCAGAGCACCACACAGTGTAGGTTTCTGCTCCCAAAGCAGATCTCCAGGGCTAGGTGTTCAGCAGTCCCAGGCTTCCACCCCCTCCCCACTACGTTTCTCTTCCTCCTGCCGGTGAGCTGGGGTGGGGGAAGGGCTCGGGTCCTGCCGGATTAAGGCTTTCCTACGTTACCCTGTTTTGTGAGATCTGCTCTGTTCGTGAGGTCTGTATGCAGTCTGGTGCAGCCTTCTTTCTTCTTGCTGTTTTAGGGTTAGTTGTATTAATTTACTATATTTTCGTACTATCTGTGGTTTTGGGAGGAGCTCTCTGTCTCACCTCTCATGCCGCCATCTTGAATCCTCCACTGTGTCTTTTACATCTTAGCCTCTGAGTTGATGTACCATCAATTCTGCCATGTTGTGGGTATATTGTAACATTTCCAGAATATCTCACCTGGCTTTAGTACATCTGCATATCAATAGGCGTTCAGAGGTGGAAAGAAGTATGGCTTTAGTGCATTTGCATCATTCCTCAGGGGTGAAGAGAAGTTCATCTCCATCACTGGGTAATTACCTGGGCAAGGAGGGCTTATCTGTACGTGAGAGGTTAGGGGAGGGCCGGTTTTGCTGCTGCTGAAGCAGGAGAGAGAGAGATGGGCTGGACTGCAGTTTTGTAAGCAGTAAACGGGTTTTAAACTTTATTTCTCCCTTTGACTGATTTTGGTTTTTAGAGGTATTTTGCCCCAGGATTTCCTCTCCCCAGACTTATATCTGGTACAGTCGGCAGGATTCCTCTGAACCCAAAATCTGTTATTGTGGGTGCAACCTTTGGGAAGCCCGCCCCTAGAAACGAAGGGGAGAAGTGGTGCTCTCGCCAAGGGACATGTATCTACACTCGTGTGGTCATGGAGGCACCACCACAGCTGCTGGCCATGCTGCGGACCCTGGTCTGTGGCCCAAGCCTAAGGCCACTGCTCTGTCACTGCTGCTGCTCCTGCTGCCGGCCAGAGCCTGGTCACAACTATGGAAAGGAGCAGAGGTCGGGGTCACCTTGACAGAGAAGCAAGTGGCTGCTGTGTACCACACCTTGCTGACTACAGAGCCCATTGCTGGAACAGCTCCAACCAAGGTAATAACCACCTATCCCATCATGGGGTGGGCGAGAGACTGGACCCAAAGATCACAGAGTGGTGTGGCACAGACACCTACTGTATATCATGTGACTGGTCATTTGCCTTTGTCATCCCCAGGGAATGATGAAGCAGACACATTGGCCCAGGTGCGCTGGCTAGAAGGAAAGCCTGCCTCTCATGTGGCCCAATGGCTACATCAGTGTTTGTTCTTCGTGGGGAAAAACAATGTGGGCTGTAGCCTGTCGGTGGGGCTTGCCATTGATCTTTGAAGAAGTCATCCAAGCCCGGAAGTGGTGCCCTACACATTGTGCAGATCAGCAAACCACCAAGATGGGCCAAGAGCGTCTCTTTGAAGTCTATGGCCGGTTGCTGGTGATTAAGAGCGATCAAGGCACCCACTTTATTAGACATGAGTTGCAAGGATGGGTGCAGCAATTTGGAGTAAAGTGGATGTGGCCTTGGACATTTCGACACATGGATTGTTGATGGCTGGCTCTTCTGGCATTTTGGGGAAAAGGCCTGGAAGCTGGCCTCCTGTGCATTCCTGGAATAAAAGCGAATTGGCCCCCCACAATCACAGTTATTTGCTTCTACAGTCCTTGTGTCCTGGATGCGCCCCCTGGCTGCAGCTGCGAATCGACGAGGTTTGGACTTAATCTGCATGGGACTTTGAACCTAGCTTACTCCTCTGGCTTGAGAATTATGATTGTGTTGCTGTTGTCAAGAAAAAATGTTTAAAGAGAGGGTTGACTTTGTCTAATGTTTGGTAAAAGTTTTGTAAGCAATCTAGCACGGTTATTAGGAATGAGTAAACAAGTGTAGAAACATATTTTGTGCTTAGTGAGAGATTGTGCTGTAAAGTTTACTTAATCTGCATAGGCTGAATCCTCTGGCTTGAGGATTATCATGATTTTATTGCTGTTGCTATTGTATGTTATTAGTTTGGTCGGAAGAGGGGGATTGAGTAAATTGTAAGACGAGATTTCTCGGTAGGTGGCCTGTGGGTAAAATTGTAATATTTCCAGAATATCTCGCCTGGGTTTAGAACATCTGCATATCGATAGGCATTCAGAGGTGGAAAAAAGTATGGCTTTAGTGCATCTGCATCATTCCTCAGGGGTGGAGAGAAATTCATCTCCATATCACTGGGTAATTTTCTGGGCAAGGAGAGCTTATCTGTATCTGAGAGGTGAGGGGAGGGCCGGTTTTGCTTCTCCTAGAGCAGGAAAGAGAGCAGGTCGGACTGCAGTTTTCCTTTCCCCAGATTTACATGTGTTTAGTCACACAAATAGGAGAGGGGGCTACACGAGGGTATGAATGCCAGTAGGCAAGGATCACTGGGGACCATCCTGGAGGCTGGCTGCCACACTCTGGAGCAAGACAAGGTCAGAATGCCCTCTATCTCCACTTCCCATCAACATTCCTTGGAGGTCTAGCCAGGGAGGTTGTTAGTTCGGGGAGAGGAAATCCCAGTGCAAAATGCCTCTAAAAACCGAAATCAGTCAAAGGGAGAAATAAAGTTTAAAACCCGTTTACTGCTTACAAAACTGCAGTCCGGCCCATCTCTCTCTCCTGCTCCAGCAGCAGCAAAACCGGCCCTCCCCTCACCTCTCAGGTACAGATAAACCCTCCTTGCCCAGGTAATTACCCATTGATATGGCGCTGAACCTCTCTCCACCCCCAATGAATGATGCAAATACACTAAAGCCATACTTCTCTCCACCTCTGAACACCTATTGATATGCAGATATACTTAAACCAGGCGATATTCTGGAAATGTTACAATTTTACCCACAGCAGTAATAAAGAAAAAGGAAATAAAAGGCAAAAGGATTAGAATGAAGAAAGAAAACTATTGATACTCACAGAGCGTAGGAAATCCCAAAGACTCCACAGCTAAGAAGCATCTTCTTCCCTTCCCACAGCCGCCCATAGGGCGCCCAGGCCTCAGTTCCTGCCTTGATTCTTCACAAGCCCACCCCACTGACTGGCAGTTCTAGAGCGGCGGGAATCAGAGGCCCTAGGGAGACTGGCAAGGTTGCCCTGAAGAAGTTGGAGATAAATCAAGAAGACAGGTAGGAAAGGACAAATATTCCAAAAAAAAATGTACAATGTAAAAAGGAAACAAAAGCAAAAGAGACTGTTAAATAAGAAAAATATCCCCAAACCAAGAATAGCGTGTGAAGAATACCTCAAAGAAAAAGGAGGAGGGAGGGCGAAGACCCACTAGAGAACTAAAACCCTGAGAAAAGGAAGCGCCATCCCTGGGCACCCAGAGCTGGGGAGCCTTTCACATGGCCTCTCAGTGGGCCTTGTACCTGCCTTCAAAAGAGTTTATAAACTGTGTAAAATGCATGTTTTTAGTAGTCCTAGAATCCAATTTTTAGTTTTTTCAGTAGCTAAAAACAAATTTTCAAGGACATTCTACCTCACTTCATTGTTTTTTTAGAAATTTAGATAAATGTAAATGAATTTTTTTTCATCTGCCCAACCCTAATGAGTTTATTTTGACATTTAAAGCAAAATGTGGATGACAAGATTTTAAAAGGAGAATTTTTGGAATATAAGGACATTTGTTTATTCTTAGAGCCCTGGTGGGGCATGACTGCCAGAATGTAAATGCATTTTTTATGTGGCTGTTGATTTTTCTTTTTGTATAATCATAAATTAGTGGCCTATAGAATTAAGAATTAAGGGGGGCTTTTACTGTTGAGTGTAAACTTAACATTCCATGGGCAGAGAAATGGGGTAGTTTTTATAATGGATAAACAAAATTTGGTGAAATACAAAGCATAAATTAATGGCAATTTGGAATCAGGCACTAAGGCGTCTCATGTCTTTGAGATGGTCTAGGGCGCTAGGCCACTGTCTTCCTGCTGGCTTCCTGAATAAAGCAGCCTTTCCTTTTCCCCAACACTTGTCTCTTGAGGTTTGGCCTTTTGAGTGACATGCAGCCAAAGAAAGCAGCGTTCGGAACCAGGCCATAGCCCCATTAAAAAACAAAAAAAAAGGACATAACATGTCTTAAACATTTTGAATGGTCTATCTTCTGTACTCATATTCTTAAAAATAAATTTACTGAAGCTTGTTTTATGAATCACATAATTCATCCTTTTAAGTGTACGATTCAGTGACATTCTAAGTAAATTTACCAAGTTGTGTAGCCATCACCCTAAATCAGTTTTAAAACATTTCCATCACCCTGACAAGATCCCTCATGCACATTTCCTCTTAATCTTGTTCCCCCTCTCCTCCCACAGGCAATCACTAATCTATTCTCTGTCTCTATAGCTTTGCCTTTTCTGGCTATTTCATATATATAGAATTATCCAAAAGGAGGTCTCTTGCGTATAACTTCTTTCACAGAGCATAAAGTTTTTTGCTGTTCATCCATGCCATAGCATGTATCTGTATTTTGTCCTCTTTCACTGCTGAACTGTATCCTGCTGTGAGGACATGCCACACTTTGTCTATCCATTTTCCAGCGGATGGACATTTAGGATGTTTCCAATTTGATTTCCATTTTGGTTATTATTAATAAGGCCGTTAAGAACATTTGTGTCCAAGTCCTTATATGGATGTATGTTCTCATTTCTCTTGATGGATACCAAAGAGCAGAATTGTTGGGTCATATGGTAAATGTATGTTTTAATTTTCAAGAAACTTCCAGTTTTCCAAAGTGACTGTGCTATTTTTTATTCCCACCAGCAAGATCTGAGGCTTCCTATTCCTCCACAACCTTACCAACATTTGGTATCACCTGTCTTTTTGATCATAGACATTTTAGTGGATGTGACATGGCACTTCATTGTGGTTTTGGTTTGCACGCCCCTCATTACTAATGATATTGAGCTTCTTGTCATATGCTTATTAAAAATTTGTGTATCTTCTTAGTGAAATGTCTACTCATGCCTTTTGCCCATTTTGTTATGGTTGTTTTCTTATTAATAAGGTGTAAGAGTCCTGGATATACACCCATTTCTTCTCAGTAGAATTGTCTCTCAAGCACAACTGTACTCTGGTCTTGGGTCTCCCTCTCAGAACGATTTGCTATCCTTGCCATTTCTGGTAGGTGTAGTCTACTTTTTCCCAATAACTTTGATAATGTCCTATGAAAGCTGAAAAATTTTATTGAGTATATGGTGTATATAATACCAAAATTTAAAAAGACGTAGATAAACACTGTCTGTATTAGTTTCCTATGGCTGCTGTAAGAAATTATCACAAATTCAGTGACTTAAAACAATAGAAATTTATTCTCTTACAGTGCTGGAGGCCAGAAGGCCAGAAGTCCTGAGGCCAGAGTCTTATAGAGCTAAAATCCAGGTATCAGCAGTGCTGCTTCCTTGAGGAGGCTCCAGGAAAGAATCTTTTGTTTGTTTCTTCCAGTTTCTGATAGCTGTCCACTCCAGTCACTCCAATCTCTGCTTCCATAGTTGAATTATTTCTTTTTTGCTGTCACATCTCCCTCTGCCTCCTTTTATGAAGGCATTTTTGATTACATTTAGTGCCAGATAATCCAAGATAACTGCCCCATCTCAAGGTTCATACCCTTAGTCACATCTGCAAAGTCCCTTTTGCCATGTAAGGTAACATTCCCAGGTTCCAGAGATTAGAATCTAGATAACCTCTGGGGGTCATTATTCAGCCTATCACACTGTCCAGTAGAAATACACCATCATGTTAGCCACAAATAAAAGCCGCAGGTGTAACTTTAAATTTTTTAGGAGTCATATTTTTAAAAAGTCAAATGAGACAGGTGAAATTAACTTAAATAATATATTTCATTTAATCCAATATGCCCCAAATATCCTGCCTACATTCAATCAACACAAATATTATTGATGAGACATCTTGCTTCTTTTTTTCATGTTAAGCCTTCAAAATCTAGTGTTTTTTACAGCACCCTGAAATATAGACAGGTCACACACAGACTGTAAGTGCTCATAACCCAGTCAAGTGACTGGCGGTTACTATATTGGACAGCATGCCCAAATGCTGAACTGGAAAGCCACTGGAATAAATATCCAGAAATGGATTATAACAACATGGGTTTTCTCTTTTTAATATTTATGTAAAATCATTTGTACAAACTGTTTCTGACATTTGTGTCTCATCAGGAAACAACAGCCAAGACACTGCTGAAAAAGAACAAAGTGGGAGGACTTTCCCCGTAGATATCAAAATTTGTTATAAAGCTACAGACTGTCTAGTAGTGTACAAGGATGGACACAGAACAGAACAAAGGGTCCAGAAATAAGCCCGTGCAAATATGGACATTTGATTTATGACAAATGTGGCTCTTCAAAGCAGTGGAGAAATGACAGTGTTTTCAACAACTGGTGCTGGGGTAATTGAATCTCCAAGTGGAATAAAATCTGAATCATGACCCCTACCTCCCAGTATAAATTAAAATTAACCCCAGGCGGATACTAGTCTTAAGTGAGATAGGAAAAACAGTATTACTTTTCAGAAGATAGAAGAGGAGCTTTGTGATCTGAGGGTACCAGATTGTAAAACAGACAGGAAAAGCACTAAATATAACAATTACATTAAATTTAAGAACATCTTTTCATCGGGCACTATTAAGAGAGTGACCAGGCAAGCCACAGAGTGGATATTTCCCATATATTACCAGCCAGAGTTCATATCCAGAATAAATAAAGAACTATAAATCAGTAAGTCTAGTAGACAAATATGCAAAAGACTTGAACAGACATCTCACAGAGGATACCCAAATGGCCAATCAACATACAAAGAGCCGCTCACCTCATTCATAGTCATGGAAATGCAAATTAAACCCAACACACATTCACCAGAATAGCTAAACAGATGGACTACCTTAGGAGCTGGTGAGAAACAAGGAACTCTCATACCATGCCGGTGGGAGTAAAAATTAGTACAACCATTTTAGCATTAACTAGTTAGAGTGAAGAGACTCTATGACCCAGCAATTCAACTCCTAGCTGTATACCCAATAGAAATGCATGCAGTTCTTTTTATATTAGCATATTTGAAGTAGCCTAAAACTGGAAACAACTCAAATATCCATCAGCAATATATAAATTGTGGTATATTTCTAAAATGGAATTCTATATGAAAATTAACATAACACACACACACAAAAATGCTCTCTGATTCCATTCTTACACAGTTCAAATGGGCAAAATTAGATGATTGTGCATTATTCACAATAGCCAAAGATGGAGACATCCCAAGTGTCCATCATGGATAAACAGAATGTAGCATATCCATACAATGGCGTCTCACTCATCCATAAAAAGGAATGAAGTTCTGATACATGCCACAACGTGGATGACCCCTAAAAACACTATGCCAAGTGAAAAAAGCAAGACACAGGAGCCCCTACAAATACTGAAGGTACTTACATGAGGTTCTTAGAACAGGCAAATTCATAGAGACAGAAAGTGGATTAGAGGTCACCAGGGGCTGGGGCGAGGTGGGAACGGGTAGTGACTGCCTAAGGTCACAGAGTTCCTGTTTGGCGTGAGGAAAACGCTTGGAGATGGTGATAGCGATGGCTGTCCAGCATTGCGGAGGTAATGAATGCCACTAAATGACACACTTAAAAATGGTTAAAATGGCAAATTTTGTTATATATATTTTACCGCAATCTTTAAAAATTATGTAATATACCCAAAATCATTGAATATTACACTTTAAGTGGGTGAATTACATGGTATGTGAACTATACCTCAATAAAGCTTATCTTTAAAAAACCTAAGTGACTGTTTTCAGGATTCATATTTAGGTGGTAAAACTCTAAAGAAAAAGCAAGTAAATTATTACTATTAAGTATCAGGATAGCAATAGTAATTACTTTATAGGGGTAGGAGGAATCTGTGACCAGAAAGCAGCATTATGGCTGCAATGCTGGCAATATCAATTTTCTTGAACAGGGTGGTTGTGGAAGGGAGTTTCATTTTATAATAATTCATCGAACTATACATTTATGTTCAGCACACTTTTTAAATGTGTGTTACTTCACACGATTTTTTTTTTAATTTAAAATTCATCAAGAACAAAGTACTGGGGGGTTGGAGGAGGATGGCTTGTTGAGCAGACAGAGCAGAGTGGGGAAGAGAGCTCCGCTGGAAGAAAGCGGCATGTGAAAGTCCCCAAAGCAGGAAAGAATGTGGCGGACCCGAGGAATTGAAAGGCGGACTGCCCAGTTCAGACAAGGCTTAGAGAAAAGAGGGAAGAGGCATATGGGATGAAGTCAAGCACTGGGCAGAGGCCGGATGGAAAGTCTGGGCGTCTATATGGGGGTATCTCAGATATGGTCCTAAGGGAACAGTGGGCGTCGTTAAGGGGTTTAGATCAGTGAAGTGACCTGGTCAAATCAGTTAGCAAGTCATTCTGCCTGGAGTGTGGGGAATGGATTGGACGGAATAAGGAACAGGAGCCAGGAGACTAGTCATGAAGCTGTTTCAATAATCCTGAGGGTTGGTGGAGGCAAGGGAGAGGGGAGGAATAGTGTCCTTATGCTCTGTGTGCATTTAACAACGCCGTTCCACTATACGCAGCACTCGTTTTGAAAATGTAGCTTAATGTATATACTGTGTATAAATGTAATGTTATATTGTGTGTCCTGTTATGTACATACTATATATGCACATATACACACACTTGTACATACATTTTGAGTACAGAGTCGTGAACACAAAACCATGGCTACTGTATTTCATGAGTGATTTAAGGGATTTCCAAAGGTTATGTTGACTGTGTAACATTTGCCTTATGTACTCACTTTAGAACCTAACCTTGGTGTAAGGCGCAACTCCATTGTTAATGGACTTAAGAGATATTTAGGTTTACAGACTGATTGGTATAGAAGGGAAAAATGGAGGGATTAATTAAAAAACGCTTGTAGCTCCAGGAGGAGGGGGTTTCCCGCCCAGGCTTAATTCTCCAGGAGCACCGTGGCTCTACGGCTCTCGCTGCTCATCCAGCCGCCCAGTTCCCTGCTCTCATTTGGGAGTAACTGTGTGCGGGTCCCTGGTGACTGGCAGACACCTGACCAATTGTGTCCCAGGAACTCAGGCAGAGGACAGAATGGGTGTTTCCTCTTTACCTTTCCCCTGGCAGGTACTCGCATGAGTGCCCAGGGGCTCTGTCGCTGGTAAACATCCCATAAATGTGCAAACAGGCTCTTACAGACACAATGGGTGATATTAAATTCAGGCAGGAATCCTGGTCAGAAAGTTCCATTTTCCCCACAGTGATATTCCTAGGTCTCTTGCCTAAATAACTGAAATGGTGGCTGTGTTTATTGAGATGGGGCACACTGGGGAAGGGACAGTTGCAGA
Source organism: Smutsia gigantea (assembly GCA_032199065.1). Lineage (NCBI taxonomy): Eukaryota > Metazoa > Chordata > Mammalia > Pholidota > Manidae > Smutsia > Smutsia gigantea. The sequence goes on from JAVSCE010020475.1 coordinate 11,739, forward strand.
GTAGAGATGACAGCTCGTTTTTCTCAATATTTTATGAAAAGTTTCTAAAATATAAGCATTGCATGGTGAACACTCACATACCCCCCACCTAGGGTCTACAACTCATTTATTGCTATTTTTTTCTTTTTCACATCTTCCCCTACACCCAGAAGAGTTCACTTTTGAACAAGCTGAATTTGTGGTATCTTAAGATACTTGCGATTGTCGTGCCTAATAGGCCACTGGTCTAGAGCACAGGTGTACATTTAGAGATCAGGCTGTATATGCTGCCTCCCCTTCTTTACCTCCCATTCACACTCAGTTCCCTAGAATTTGGCTTTTGACGTCTTCCTTCTAAAGGTGCTTTCACTTAGGAAGACTGAGAATCCAAATTGAAGTCATTATCATCCTCCTATAAAACCTGCTCCTCTAGTGTGCATCCTACCTTATAGCTACCCAAACCTCAAACTTGGGAGTTATCCTAGACATCTGCTGCAAACAGGTTCTGTCAGTCCTATCTCCTAAATATCTTTTTTAAATGTCCCCTCCCTCTTCATCCCCTGTACAATTAACAGATTTTGGGGTCTCAGAATTTCTCACAATTTTATTGAAGTTATAATTTCAACCTCTGAACCATCCCTGTCTACCCTCTCACCAGCTCATCTATTCCCATCCATCGCCTGTCTGTCCATCTGATTTATCTTAAAAAAAAAAAAAAAAGTTCACACCACTTTTCTTTACAGTCCTTCACAGGTGCTTATGCCCAGGGTGGCAGAACTTCTATAGTCCTTCAAGATCTTCCAGAAGATATGACTAAGCCTAAATTTCCAACCTCACACCTAGCTTCTCCCACACACCATTTTTACCATTCAGCGGCTCTTCAAATTTACCAGCCATACCTTCTTCCCTTCCCTTCTCCTTTATTGCCTCCTCCTAGATCTCCCTGAGAGTTAGGGTAGGTGGCTCCCACAGAATCCTGCGAGTATGTACATCATTAAAAATTCAAGTCTCCACAGAGGTAAAAATCCTTGAAGATGGTGTTTTAGTCTTTTTTACGCCAGAAATCAGCACTCTGCCTAACTCAATACGGACACTCTGTTTACTTGAACTGAACTTTGCATATTATCTAGGGTTTTGTACATCCAACCCTTCCATGACATCAAAGTCCTATTCAAGCTTGAATTCCTCCATGAAGCTTTCCTAGTCCCCTTCAAGTAGGTGGGCGCTCTGACTCCTTTACTCACCGCCCCTAAACTTAATAAACTGTATTTTAATATTTATCTATACAACCAAATGTAAACGCTTTCACTTCTTCTTGGCAACTAACTGCAATCCTAACCCACGCTCCCGGGCCCTGTCCAAAGCACCTCCTCTACTTGAATGGTTCGCTGGTCTCCACAAAGAATTACTTCTTTTAATTCTCTGCTCACGATGCGGATATCTATTTAGCACTTGATAATCTTTCACCGTGGGTGCTTACTATTGCTTTCCCGGTTCTATTCTGCATCCCGATAGACCACACTCTCAGGCACGACGGCAGCGGTCCGGGCAGTTTGACTCCCTGTTAAGCATTTGGCGCTGCTCTTGGTATGCAGCCCAAAACATCTCCTGGAAGCTCCCGAAAGGACGGAGCTCAACGCCTCCAGGTTGGGGACCCGCCCTCCGGGCCCTCCACCGGCCAGGGCTCCGACCCCCCGCGAGCTCTTTCGGGCCCGGCCCAGAAGGCGGACTGGCAGCTGGGGTGCGGGGAGCGACGGCCGGGTTTCGGGTTCCAGTCCCTGGGTCCTAGCGGCGTCAGAGCGGCGCCGCTCGTCTGCGCAGGCGCGAGGGCGGGACACTGCGCAGCGCTCGCCCGCTCACTGGCCCCGGTGTTGACGGACACACGAAGGAGCGGCTAAATTGCGGCTTGGTTAGAAACAGCCTTCCAGGCAAAGTAGAAAAAAGTAAATAAAAGGCTGTGGAAGTGGGAGGAGAGAGCTGCGGGTGTCTGGTTGACAGCCACGGGGGCTCAACTGACCCTGGGTGGGGCAGGACGGCGGCCTTGGCTCACCCTACTCCGCCGCAACGGGCTGGGGAAGTCCCGCCGTCTGGAAACTTGTGGCCGCAGAGGGACAGAAGAGTCGTCCCGACGGGACCTGGGTCTTCATTCCGATTTTTTTCAGCTCATTTCTTGGGGGCATCCTCCAAGGATGTGGCCCAGTTCAGATCTGGAGCTACAGCCCGCTCCCCTCAGGCGTTGGCACGAAACGCTCCGAACTGAGCTCTCAGGTTTCTGCCTGGCTGGCTGCCGACTAGACTTTGTAGAAGGCAGATCTGAGCACATGCTCTTCTTGAAACTGCGCAGAATCGCCAAAATCTGCTTAAAACCCTTGATGAGGAGGCATTCGCGACGACCTGCTTCTTAATTTCCTGGCCGCACTGCGGAGGAAGACCACCAGAGGCCCTTTCAGCCTTTGCGCGTCTGCATCAGCTGTCCCTTCCGCCTGGGCCATGGCTGCCCCTTGCACCCTCTCCTCTCCTGGAGAAGCCGGACTTCACCCCCAGCAGAGGCCTTCCCAGTGCAAGGCTTCCCCGGTACTGCCCCAGCCTTACTCCAGACCTCCCTGCTGGGTTATCTCCCGCTCTCACCCTACCGGCGCCCTGGGAGCCCTATACCGCAGCACCTGTACCTGCTAGCTTCCTGGAATGTGGGCAACTTGACGGAAGGGATTGTGTAGTTCCTGGACGTGTAGTCCTGGCCAAGCACACTGCACATAAATGTTCAATAAATGGATATTGAATGAATCAATGCAGGGACTTAAAGGATCAAAAGGATCGAACTCCAAGGATTTAAAAGTGTCAGGCTGGGCTGTGGTATTCTTGGGGCTCCGCAAAAACACGAACCACATCTTTCTGCCTCTGAATCCCGATAGCTGGCTAACAAGGTGACACTCCTTTTAGAATATGTGAATACATTTGAGATGACCGAGTGAAGTTGAGCCATTTAGTTATATCCCATCACAGCTATGAAGCAGTTTTGCTTAGTGGGGACAGGGCAGTGGGCCTAGTGGCCAGTCACTGCAGAAAATCCAAGCAGCCTTAGGAGGGTGTGTTTGTACATGAGATGTTACAGACAACAAAGATGCCAAATCCAAGAGGTGTTTACTGTAATGAGTGTTCAAGGAGGGTGGGGTGGGGTGGGGTTCCCCCAATCTGATCCTCCAAGGCTCTGGGGTGACTCACTCTTCCTTGGACTCGGGCGTGGGGCTGATATTTGTTCCCTGAGCTGGGCCCTGCTCTCCGCGGCCCTTGGCACCCCCAGTGTCTCCAGCCACTAGGGCCACATTCCTCAGATAATTAGTGTTGAAGCAGTTGGTCTGTTCGTCTCCGGGACTCAGGTCACAGCACAGGGCAGAGTCTTGCCAGAAGTTACGTCGAGGACCACACAGGTCATTGACGAAGGCTGATTTCTAATGAAGGAGAAGAGTAAAGCAGAGGTGATGGGGGAAGGGGGCTGTCAGAGGCCAGGCATGGATCCTTGGGTGCCTAAAGTGCCCCTTCCCTCAGCAGCTTCCCTCTGCTGCTCTCTCCGTGGGTCCCTTCCTAGATCTCCTGCCCAGAGAGAGTACAGGGCTGCCTTGCACAGCTAGACTCTGTGACCCACAGATATGCACATTTGGAAATGCTTGAAGCTTAAGGCCCAGAGAAGACATGATAGGAACTTAGAGGAGTATGTCAGGTCAGGAATGAAGACTTCTAGAACCAAGAAAAATGTCTTCCCCCTGGTTCTCATTCTGTGGACCGGTTTGAGGTTAAAAAAAAAAAAAAAAAGAGAAGGAGTAGCCAGCAGTTCCAGCCCTCCCCCGTCCCTCCCCCACATTCCTTTGGGGACTGTGACCCCTTGCTGCCTCCCACTCACCTCCTCCTCGGCACAGCAGGCCTGCTCTGGAAATGGCAGGTCACAGCAGTGGGCAGTCATATTCTGGATCAGCCCAGGAATCTGTTTACTGTGTTGGTGGAAAAGGGGCAGGGGTCAGGGTCTTTGGGCATCGCTAAGCATCAAAATGATGCTTGGAGACCATAATTTTGCTCATCCCAATAGCACCTCAGAGGGTCTCCTGGAAGGTAGGTTTTGGGGAAGGTTAGAGAGTTCGGGAAGAGCTGGGCAAGACTCACTGCTTGGTGAGAACTCTTCCATTTCCACAGAGATAGCCCATGAGGTTGGGAGTGACTCGGCTGAGGTCAAGGGTCAAGATGTCCCTGTCATAATTGGGGTAGGGAGCCTGATGGGCAAAACAGTCATCGCGCGCAGGGCTAGGAGGGTAGCGGCAGCACAAGTGGTGGTGGGTCTTTAGAGCCTGCTCCCGATCACAGTATCCGTCAAGCGTATCCTCCCACTGTGGGCCAGAGAGAGGACGTCAGAAGCCTGGACACTTGGCCCCTTCTCCCCTGACCCTCTGTTTCTCTTACTGCCCCACTCTAGAAGGTGAAGGACCCCCAGCCCTAGGTGCCAAAGGGGAAGGGTAAAGAGGCAGTTGTGGGTGTACAGGGTCGGGAAGGTGGAAGGTTGGAAGCGCAGATAAGGTTTGGAGCTGGTCACAGGAGACGAACTGGAACGGTAGCTGGAGAGGGTCGGGTGAGGCCCAAGCTGGATGGACGGGCGGCAGGTGCATGTGTGGGATCATGGGTAGACGAGGCCGGAGTGTAGGAGGAGGGCTCAAGATGAACAGACTCAGATGATGAACACGATGGGTGGATGGACACTCACAAGCAGACAAACAGACGTGCTCACAGTGGGAAGGGACATGGATGAATGGACCGGTGTGATCAGAGGTTGGAGATGGGCAGGCAGGCAGACAGGCTCTTGGAGGGCCCACTTACAGCCTTCCATATACAGGTGTGGTTGTTCCCCTGCTGGCAGCAGTGCTGAAACTTCCCCTCCAGCCGGGTCAGTGCCTGCAGCTGCCTTTGGATGGGGTCAGTAGCTGGGAGGTTGCGTGGCACCGAGCGGAAGCGTCTTAGGTGGCAGATGTTCTTGACATTGTCCAGTGTGGGTACCCCAGGGGGAAAAGGCAGCTCGGGGCCCGAGGAAATACCAGGCTGGTGGCTGAGGCAGGCCCGGAGCTGGTAATGCGGCCAGGGAGCGGCCTCCTGGAAGCAGGACAATCGAGCCTCCCCCTGCCGTTTGCAGCACCAGTGGGCTCGAGTCTTGACCGAGAACTCGGCCTCACAGAACCGGGTCATTGCATCCTTCCACTAGAGCAAGAGGGGTGGGTCAGCCCAGTAGCCCACTGTCCATATTCCTGTCTTCCTCCCAGGCTCCAGAAAAGGACTCTGGGCAGGCAAATAAGAAAGAAACAGAGGCTGTCCTCTACTCTCCTGGCGTACTGGGGAGACACAAGGTAGGGCCACCAAAAGGGACCTGAGGTTCCTGTACACGCAGGCCTAGGTTTCCAGTGCTTGAAACGCACATACCCTCTGGGGGTTAAAGCACACCCTCAGGATCAAGAGCCCAACCCTTACCACGAGTTTTGCACAGTCCAAGCGGTTTATGTAGTTTTGACAACGGCAGCAGCGGGAATATCCAGTCTCCAGCAAATTGAGGGTCTCACCCTGGCGAGTAAGGTGGGAGAAGCCAGACTGTGGCAAGTTCCAAGGGCCATACACCACATGCTGACGATTAGGAAGGCAGATCTGGTCCAGATTGTCGGGAGAGGGCCGCCCTGGGGGGAAGCCGTCCAGCCGGTAGCCCCAGCCCCCTCGGGATCGGCCCTGTTGGCAGTGCTGGGCTGCATTCCAAGACTCAGCCTCTGGAGGGCCATGGTTCACAAAGGGAGCTGGCTTTTCTAGAATGGGGAAAACAGAGTGGGAAAAGGGAACATGTGGAACAACAGAGAAAGGCTGGATAAGAGAGGAAGATTTAAAGAACTTGGGTTGAGGAGAAAGGGTTGCAGGGATACAGGGAAAAAGAGAAATGAATCTGTGGCTCTTACCTTCAGAGTACCTGACTGAAAGGAAGAGAACTGAGGCATGGAAGGGGTCACGCTGACAGCCCCCCCATCCCGGTGCGGGCCTGCTTCTCATGCTGCTTCCCAGGGCCCCAGCTCCCTGCTCCCCTCCCCAGGGTCCTGAGCGCCAGCGCAGGAGGACGGACAGACCAAAGCTCTCACTCACCCTCTCTCTGCTTAGGTTGGAAGGTCATCTCCTCCTGATGTGGGAAGGATGGGTCTACTGGGGTAGAAGCAGACGTGTAAGCACAAATCATGTTAGGACAGGCGTCTCTACAAGAGGGAGCCCGGTCAGCTCCCATTCATGAAGAGTAACTCGGTAGAGAAGCAAGTGAAAATATATGCTACTTTTATGCCATTTAATCTCATAACTATAAAATAGGTACTATTTCCCCAATTTTACAGAGGAGGAAACTAAGATTTGGAGAGGTAACTTACCCAAGGTCACACCGCTAATAAATGGCAGAGCCCCCAGAGCCCTTGCTCTTCAGGTGGGGGAGGGGCAAGGAGCGGAGAGGGTCACTTACCTTCCTTCTGTTCGATGGGGGGCTGGCGAGGGGGCGCCTCCTCCTGGGGAGGGATGGCTTCCTGAGGGAGAGGGGGCTCCACTGCAGGACAAGGGGCGCAAGGAGCAAGGCTCAGATTGACGGTGGCGAGACCACTGTGGGCTGAAGGCGAGGCAAAGGCAAGCACCCACCTTTCTCTTCCACAGGGAGGTGGGGAGGGGGCAGCTCCTCCTGAAGGACAGGAACGGCCTCCTGAGAGGGAGGTGGCTGCACTACAGAGCAGGGAGTGGGTCAGCGGCCCTGCCCCTGACCTGGCCTGGTAACTCCCCCCCATCAGAAGAAGACGGGAGGTCAGCTGGTCTAGAAATTTCGGGGGGTAACTGGGAAGGGCGTGCGGTGGACCTACCTTCACTCTGTCCCTCGCCGTGAGGTCCATGCTGAGAGGGGTCAGGATGATCCACGGGGAGGGCTCGGGTCAGCGGTGGGGAAGGGGGTGCCGCAGAGCCAACTGGAGGCCAGAGGGGAGACGGTCAGAGCCTACAGTTCCTTCTGAGACCCTAGTCCCACTGCACTCCCGCAAACTCTCACCTTCTTGAAGGTGGTATGGGAGGTGCCGCGGCCCCCGCTCCCTCTGTTCTAGACCCCTGAAGCCTGGAAGAGGAAGGGCGGTTTGAGAGCTCCTTCTTGGCCTGAGCACGGGCTGCGGAGGCCATAGGGGCCAAGGGCGTAGGAAAGAAGACACCAGAAGCTCCTCTGTATTGCTCCTGCTCCATGTCCCCAAATGCATCCCTCCGACACGCCTAGATGAGACCCACTGGGTTCTGGGAAAGCTTCTAATATGCTCGTAGCCTCGTGGGGGCGAAGCCTCAGGTGTCTCCAGTCCGGGCTGAAGGGAATGTGGCACACGGGACTGGGGAGGAAGGCCCTAGCATCCCGTTAGTGTCTCTCGGGGCTTCTGGCCTGTCCTCCCCACAGCCTCTTTGCTGTGACGCTTCTCTAGGTTTCCAATGAGGAAGTTCAGACCTTGAACTGGCTGGGGCCTCACCTGCCCACCTCTTCTACCGTCCCTCCTACTGCAGGCCCTTTAAACATCTGTGGGCCTTCTGATAAGGAATCTAGCCACAAGCTTAAATGCCTCTCCTCCAGCTAGTCCCAAATCCTCCTTTTAAAGTTTATGTCTCAATTTAGGACCCAGGGAATGGGAACGTTCCAGGATTCCTGGGGCAAATTACCCCACAGCCGCAGGGAAAGGAATCACTTGCCGCTGATTTGCAGTCACAAAAGACTAAGGCCTGGGAGAGCCGAGGTGGGGCCTCACGGAGATGCAGGCGGCTCTGTGATGCTCTCTCATTTCCCCCAGTCATGTTCTGTGCAGCCTCCAAGCAGAGAGGGTGGCTGTCTGGTCCCCTGCAGGTGGACACCCTCTCAACTCGTCTCCTGACTGAAGGGAGTCCGTCGGGGCTCTCCCATGGGGCGGCCTGGGAGCCCCTCGTTCCTCTCCTCCGTGTCACAGGCTTTTTCTCTCAGGCCGAGGCCCCTTACTCTGTGAATTCACCTGTCCCCTCAGGGCTTGTCCTCTTCACTCCCATTTCCTGTTTCTTGGCAGCATCTCCAGGATTCCCTCTCCTTCTGTACCCGATCCCCATCCCTGGTTAAAGGCTCCAGGGCCCAAGACTACCTGGGGCCTGCTCTGAAATGCGGAGGCCAAATGGACAATCACCCTGCTGGCGGTGAGCCGCCCAGGAAGGCTAGACGCGGGCCCAGGCCCACACGGGCCAGGACCCCTTCCGAGTGCTGACTCCAGCCCCAACTCACCTCCTTCAGAGGCTACGGCAGCGACAGCCCAGCAGGCCCAGAGCACGGCTGCTGCGGACCCGGTCCCCATCCCGGGGCAAGGGCTGGTCGGCGGCCACCCAGGTGAGTGCTGTCTGGCAGGTCTGGATTTGAAGGGCCGGGCTGCCGGGAGCTGCTTCTCCGCTGTTCCTGCTGCTGTGAACTTCAGGGCCGGTGCCTTCCTTTTATATGGCTATCCGGGGACAGCACCGCCCTCCCCAGCTTCCTGCGGTGACTCAGTCCCAGCTGCTCCTCCTCTGGCAGCCACTCCTTCCAGACTCATCCCGAAGCCTCCGGAGAGGATTGAGAAGAATGGGGTGACGAGAGGAGAGCATTCTTACGAACCCCTGGACAAACTGATTCTGAGAATCATGGAGCAAGAGAGATTTGAGATCTGATTTTGTGCCTCTATTTCTCCACTTCAGCATTGCCTGCTGTGAAGAAGGGATCATCTGACAACCTGCTGAACTGGGGTCAGGGAAACGGCACTATGGGGTTCCGAGTGGGAGCAGGACAGCCACCCCAGGAAGCTTCCCGACCAGGGAGGGACCTGGGCTGCCCCCTCTCCATTTCCCCAGTGCCCTGGGACAAGACGGACAGACAAAGAGTCACGCTCCCTTTTAACCCCCACTCAAGACTCAGAGATGAAGACACATCTTGAGTAGTTTCAAGTTTATTATTTTTAGTTTCACTCTCCTCACACCCAAACAGTTAGGGCTCCCCCAGACCAAATCTCTTTCCAGGAGAGCAGGTTCATGCTCCCACGTGCGCTCCAAAGGGCCTGAGGCCATCCGATTGCGTCAGGTGGGTTGGGCTCTCCAGTGTGAAGGGAGGCCGGGGGTCCCGCAGGTCTCTGCCACACCTGTGCACAGAAGCTCAGAACATCTCTTCGGCATTCGGGACTCTGGTGCTCTGTAGCTCCAGCAGCCGCTGTATAGCCTCAGTCAAGTTCCACTCCCCCAGTCGGCGGTTCTCCCGAGTCCGAATGTTCACTGTTCTCTTACTCTGCTCTTTCTGGCCAATCACTGCAGGAAGAGGGGAGGTGAGACTCTCAGGGAAAATTCATCCACATGGGATATCTTCTTTACTAAGCAGAAGCTTAAGAGACCTAAATCTTTAAGAAGGGTGAGAGCAAAGTCCAGATATGGTTCGCGTAGAGGATATATTTGGCTCTCTCACTCTCTAGTTCCCTGCTCATCCTGAGGAGATAAGGAAATGTTCCAGGCATTCCCCTACGGGCCTTATCACTTGCAGTCAGGAGCCCAGGGGTCACAGATAGTAGGGTCAGCCAGAGAAAGACAAACAGATCAAGAACCAGCCACAGAGAAAATTTGTGTGTGTGTGTGTGTGTGTGTGTGTGTGTGTGTGTGTGTGTGTGAAAATGTGTGTGTGTGTGTGTGTGTGTGTGTGTGTGTGTGTATGCACACAATAGAGAAAGGGGTAGGAGACACAGGCAAGTTCACAGGAGCACGGGGCAGCTTACCTAAGTGCTGGCCGGGTCAGTGAGTTTACAAAACTAGAGAACCAAGTAATCTGGCTGAGGAGTTTCTGCTCCTCGCCTTTAATAAAGAGCTCTGAACCTTGGAAGATGAAAAAAAGAGTAGGGCTTGACTTCTCTCCTTAAGGCCTTTCTCCTCACCCCTTAGGGCTGACTCCATGGAAGACTAAAATAAACAAAGCTAACTAATTAATGCCTTATGAACCCTTCCTGTCCCTTTCTCTCTGATGCCCCCTTGGTAATTAATCTAACAGACATGAAGAACTAAGGTAAGGAGGGTCAGAAAAAACTGTACTGAGAGTCAGACGTAGTTGTCAGGACATGAAAAAATGTAGGGACCAAATGGCTCAGGTGTCCTGAATCCTGGTTCCTGCCTAGCTCAGGTAATGAGCCCCAACTAACCCCAAAATGCAGACGATCAAACTTATTAGATATGAAACAACAGTGTAGAGGGCAGGTGGAAGGGTGCAGGGTTCTGAGGGCCTGTGCTGATCTGGTCACTCACCAAACTGAAAATTGTAGTGGGTGAGCTGAGCCCGGCGGACTCTCCGGCTGAGGGTCAGTCCAGAGTCAGTGTCCAGGTCGCAGGCCAGTCCTGCAGCTTGCAGGCTCTGCTGTGCCTGGAGCAGAGGTTTGGTGACAGGAATTTATTTTAATGGAAGGCTGAAGAGCTAGAACAGTCTGATTCCGATCTCCCCCAAAGCCCCAGCGGTTCCCCTTCCTGGCCTCAAGGCTCTCCAGCTCTCATGTCCAAGCCCTCCTCAGCCATCCCTACACTGAGGGCCCTCCCAGCTCCCCCAGCTGCTTGTCTCCCTCCTGCTGGAGCTGAGACCACCACCAACTCCCTGCACTCTGCCGGCCTTGACCACTGCTCTACCCAAGCAGCTGCTCAACTCTGGTACTGCCCCTGTCCTTACTTCTCTCTAGAAAGGAAAAATGAACCCGGCACTTACCCAAGCCCCCTTTGGTGCCAAGTGCTCAGCTGTCAATGTTCAACATTTGTTGATTTTTTACACGTCTCCACCAGGTGTGGTTAGTCTCTTTACTCAGATGTGGAATTCCTACCATGCAGGCCAGCAGCCATTCAAGCCCAGTCTTGTGGCCCCAAGGGGCGTCCCCCTCCCACTGCCGGGTGTGGCCTCTTCCTACGCACTGCTCAATACCAGGCTCCCCATTCGACCTGCTTCAGCCCCTGCCCATACCCCAGCTCCTCCTCACCTCCCTGGCGTATTCCTCTTGCTCAGTGCCCACAGGGATAACCACCACCTGGAACGGGGACAGCCACAGCGGCCTGGTTGAGAGAGAAGAGGAGAGGGCAAATGACTCCTTCTGGCTCTGATCCCAAGTATGGCTGCAGGGAGCAGACTGGAGAAGGAAACGCAAGCTGCTGTCTGAAGGGGGCCAGAACGTGGAGCAGGCACCATGTAGTTTGATGGCCAGAGCAAATCTGGGGTCCGAGGTCTCACCATTTTCCCCCACAGCTTTCCGCCAGCACTCCCATCATCCTCTCCACAGAACCTAGCACTGCTCGGTGAATCAGGACTGGACGCTCTGGGACCCCTGCCTGCCTGAGAAGGAAAAGGAATGGAATGGAGGGAGTGTCACAAACTGGGCATCAAGATCACCTTCCGGTCTTCCGGAAATACTCAGCTCTGGCAGGGGAGGGTGTGGAGGACTTGGTTTGGCTTCTAGGGACCGAGAGGGAAGGTGGAAGGGAAAGTGGTTCATCGTCTACTCAGTGGGCCGCCAGGGGAAAAAGGGATGGAGCAAAGTTCTTTACCCCTTGTACTGGAGGTTAAATCTCAGGGGCAACTGGAAGTCAAGCTGGATCGTCCCACACTGATGGGGCCGGCCCAGCGCATCGTGGAGGCGCACATCGATCTGGGGGAAACGGATGTGAGGGCGAGAAGAAAAACCAGGAATATTATTCGTTCCACCCGCCCCTCCCTGCCACCTCCTGCTTTGAAAGACATGCCCCCAGCTGTCTCATGCTCTGCTTCACTCTCTGGGAACTCTGGCAGCGGCTCTTTACACTGAATAATGGTATTATAGCACTAAGGGACATTTAACAATGACACGCCCTGGCCTCTCAATTCCTTGAGCTCTTCATCTCAAACACCTCCATCCACAGCCATGCTACAGGTGTCAGAATCCGCATCCCATCATCGCCCAGAAGGGTTGCACCTCTGAAACAGTCCATCAGACACCCTGCTCTGCTCACTGTCTCTTGGCCCTCCAGTTTGACAGTTATTCCTAGTAACAGCTCTTCAACACCCAGGTTCTTTAGCTCCTCTTCATTCTACACACTCACAGGCCCACCCACCTTTCTTTTCCCCCTGTAGCTCTAACCACTCTCCCTGGTTCCCATGCATCGCTGTTCTTCTGTCACATCCACAGGGCAGGCCTCCCCCTGCTGGGCCCTGTGACAGAACCACCCGGTGCTGCCCACCACGACCAACGTCACACAGGTGCAGACAGAGGGGCGGCCCCGCCGCGTACGTCACTGCTCCAGACCTCATCCAGACCCCGGCTGCAGCCAGCCAGCCTGCAGCGGCCCTCATCAGCCTGGGCCCCTTCTCCTCCGGGGTCTCCGAGCTGCCTCCTCTGTCTCTCTGTGCCTTCAGCCCCCTCACTGGCAGCTCGCCTCTCCCCTGCCCCCACCTCAGCAAACGATCCGATCCCACCTCTCATCTCATGGGGAAATCTGATCATTGACACTATCAGACGGGAAACTACCTCAACTTCCTGTCACCACACCTATAAACCTCCTTTCATCCACCTCCAGGCTTTCCTCCTGTCCCCAGAACAATGGCCATGGTGGTCCCTTCTGCTGAGGGCTCTCAGGCCTCCCCGGGAACCTCCCTCTCCAGAAACCCCGGCTGCAACTTCACTCCACCCTGATCCAGATGTGACATAACAGCTCTCCTCATCATAACATTTAAATATGTTCTCAAGTCTCTCCCTGCACCAAAACCTCTTTTGACTATTCAGGCCCCCTTGGCTACTCTCTTTGCCTTTTAAGAGCCAAAATTCTGAAAAGAGTTAGGTTCATTCATTTACTTCTGACTCCACCCCAGTCCCCACTTTACCAAAAATCATTCTTCAAGACTTAACAGATTTTTTACTAAATCCAGCACTTTTCAGTTCTTTTCTCTCCTTTTTTTCACTTCTTTCAACTTGCCATGTGAGTTTTCACCCTTCTGCCCAGTCTTCATCCAGTTTCCTCCTGAAACACCTCTTTACTTGGCTAACAATTACCTTTCAGATTAGAGAGGGATTCCTGCATGACGCCCTTTCTGGCCTCCTGAGGACTAAGCTCCCTCAATGCCCGCATGTCCCTGGCGCTGGGATACCACAGCGCCCACTCGCTCCCCACAGCCCTCAGGAGACCATGAGTTCCACGGACAGCAGCTGTATTGCTCTTCTTTATATCCTATACTGGTTTACAAATATTCCTCCCTATCTATTGAATGTTTAATTAAACACGACAAAAAAATGAATAAACAGAACTCTAACCAGGGTCCCCAGCTTACCTTAGGCCCATAGAAGGCACCATCTCCAGGGTTGAGATCCCAGGGTTCTCCAAATTCTTCCAGAGCCTGTTGAAGGACCTTTAAAGGGATGAGACACAAGAGGATGATGTCGTCTCAGACTCTATGAGCAACGTGACCGTCTAGCCCCCAGCGAAGAACCCTATTAGCATGCGCCTTCTACGGACACCCCTGATGCCCTTGCACCAGAGAGTGGCCGACCTGTCTCTGCTTCCCTACCACCTACTCACCTGCTCAGCCTGGTCCCAGTGGCAAGGCTCTCCCAGGAAGCCAGGTGGCCGGGTGGACAGTGCCAGGTGGAAGGAGAAGCCAAGGACAACGTAGACAGAGCGGAGGAAATCAAGACATCCTCGGATCTCTGCTTCCAGCTGGGACAGGAAGTAAAGGGGGGGTCAGCTGTGTGCTAGCCAGAGCTCTGGCATGATGGTACTTTGGGGGAAACAGAGGGTAAAAACACAGAAGAAAGTTGGGGATATAAAGCAGCAGAACTGTAGTATTTATAAAGAGGGTCAGGATGTTGGTGGTTTAGAAAATCTTTTGGTGGAGCTGGGGAAGGGCCACCTGATCCTGTGCACAGAAGATGTGAGCGTCATCCTGCTGGAAGCGCTGCAGCCGGGTCAGTCCCCCCAGGCTACCAGAGGCCTCTGCCCTGTGCAGGGCCCCAAAGTCTGCCAGTCGCAGGGGCAGCTCTCGCCAGGATCTGGGCCGGTGGGCAAACATCAGGCTGAAGTTGGGGAGGGGGAGGGTCAGGGCCACGGGGAAAAGTAGCCCCCTAAGACCGCTCCTCTGCCCACCCTGCTTGTTTCCCTTCTCTGCACCACCAGGCCTCAGCATCCTCTCTCCCAGAGTCCTGCCGACCCACACAATCTGAGCCCTGACTAGTCCTAAAGGGATTTTCTCAGCAACAAAGGTAACAGACACCATTTACTGTGCCCCTGTCCTGTGACAGGCACTGAGTTGAAAGAGGAACCTCAGAGAGCAACTCTAAACCCTTGATGTTACCCATAAGGAAAATGAAGCTTAGGAAAGTACAATGATTTCCCTAAATTCACCAGCTTAGAGGGCGGATTAGACTCCAGTCAGGTGTCCCAACACTCTCCCAAGGTGCTTCCTGGTACCTAACCTTTAGCTGTCTGGTTGCCTAGCGCCAGCCCTGGGAGGACCCAGGCCTCTGGGGTCCCAGCTCACCAGTGTGCAGGGCAGTTCATGGGCTTCAGGGCTAGCGCGTCTGCGGGAGGGCTGGTGCAGCGGTCACTCGGGGTGCTGACAGGCCTGCCAGAGCCTGGGGACTGCAGGGCAAACATGCCTTCCCAGTAATGCTCCCAGTGTCCTGACCGCTCCCACAGTTTCGTAGAGAACAGTGTGGGGGTTTTCACTTCTGAGAAACCACGGCGGGCATACTCGGCCTGGAGAGGACGGTACAGACACGGCGGGCCAGAGTGACTGGGCAGAGAGGAGGCAGAGTGGCAGCTGTGCGACTCTTCTGGGCCCTCAGGTCATGCTGATCGCAGCCACAACCTACTGACTACCATGCTCCCCCTCTCTGCTCACCCACTGTATGCCACACATTTCTAGTACCTTGATAAAGGCCACCAGCCCTTTACAATATTCATGTTTATGCTTCTAACACTCTTTTTAACACTTGGTTTCTTCAAGGCTCTCCCTCCCTCCCCAGTCCCCTTTCCCCTGGTCTGGAGTTCCCCTTACCCTGATAAAAGCCACCAGTGCATTATAGACCCTTGTCCCTCGAGGCAGGAAGAAGCAGCTCCCAGGGCTCAGTTCGTGGAAGAAGAAGAGCTCCTGTTCCTGGGGTCAGGAACGGCAGTGGTTACTTCAAGGAGAAAGCAGGGGCTTTGGAAGCCAGAAGAAATAATGCCGTTGGCTCAAGCTGTCGGACTCTGCTCCCAGCTTCACAGTCAGGCTCCTTCATCTCTGCCCCCCACTTCCCGGATCACGGTACCTTCCCAATGCGGCGGTGGTCCCGTAACTCTGCTTCCTCCCTCCACTCTTCCCAGGCCCTCAGCTCCTCCACAGTGGGAAAGGAAATCCCTGACACTCTCTGCAGTGTTTCTGGGGCGCCTGATGACCTCCACAGGGATGATGAGTTCTATGGGAGGACACGGGGGGTCAAAGTGAAGATGGGAGGACTAAAGACACCCGGCCCTCCTTCAGTCCTCATCTGATACTCTCCGGGTGAGCATCACAGGCATGTCACTCTCACCTCTCTCACCACCCTTTCAACCATCACCACCCCGAAGAGGGCCACAACCCTTTTGCCATGGTTACAACCTTGGAGGTGCTTGACTCTTGATTCCTATGTATGTCCTGCTCAAGCCTGACCTTGGCTTGCCACCTCTCTCTCACCTCATTCTCAGTACCACTGCCTGGCTAGACCCTTGGGACTTAGTTCCTTCCTCTTCTAGGCAAGGAGCACCCAAGGGAGAACCCTAAACTTTGGTCAATTGTGAGTCTATCCATCCCCTTATCAATCTCCAATACAGCTGCTAGAAAACTCAATCCCCCATATTATGTCCAATTCCTGACCACCTGAAATTCATATGCCCTTGCTTCCTCTTTTCTTGAACAATACCACGAACAACAGCCTGTATTTTATACCACTTTTAGCTTTTCCTCACTTTATTCTGCATTACTTGGCTTTGTCTCAATGATACAGATTTACTGGTAGGACAGGAATTAACAGCTTCATTTTGCAGATGGGGAAAACGGGTAAGATTCACCCAAGGCCACCTGCTCCATCAGCGGCACAGTGAGGACTAGGCGCACACAGCTAGGCGCTCAGTTCAGGGCTCTTTTCTATGTACCTGCTGCTCCCATTCCATCTACACCTCACCTTGCCCAGAAATAGTATTTTCATGAAAGGCATGCCTTTGACTTGGAGTATTTCCCCCGTGCCTGTCAGGTGGTGTGCCATATGTCCTCTCTCCACTGTGTGACCCTGACTGGTCTGTTCATGCCCTCCTTCTCCATTTCCCCATCTCCCTGAGCACAGATGTCTGACTATGGGATCTGAATTCGTTTTGGGCCTTGGCAGGGTGTCCTGTGTCTGCCATCAGTTTGGTAGTTTCTAGGTGGCAGAGACTAAGTATCTTTCTCCTTCTGGATTCCCCCTTTAGCTGTTAGAGTGGAGAAAGGGCGGAGAGAGAGGACCATCTTTCCATTTCCCTGCTTACTCTAGTGAAACAGGGGTCTCAGCCTAACTCTGCCCTCACTACTGACCGTCAGCAGCTTCAGTCCTCCTATCTGTCCAGTATGCCGAAGGTGGGGGCCCCGGCAAAGATCAACCAACATGCCGCACCTGGGAGAAGGAAAGGGCCAGTTAGTGGCTTCCAAATTCTTGAGCTTCTAGTTTTCTTCCTCTCATGACCTTTAGCTAACCAAAAGGTATCAAGAACTGTTCTACAGAGAGAGCACTGGAAGATAAAAAACAATTTTTTTCTGGAGCAACAGATTGCCTTCTCTTCTTTCCCTTATCCCATTTATGGCCTCCTTTGCTGCATCTCCACCTCTCTCTGTTTCTCTCAACTTTTGACATCTCTTACCCATACACTGTTGCTGTGGGACCTGTCACTTTCTCCTCGATCTGGCGAAGCTTAAAGGGGTTATCCTGAAAGAAGGGAAGAGTGAAGATAAGACTTTATTTCCTTAAAGATGTCCTGGGAAAGAACCACCCTTTCCCTCATGCCTCTCAGTTTTCCTCTTAAACTTGACACCTCCTCCCCACCTTGAAAAGCTGGCGAAGCTCATCCTGGGAAGCCTCTAGCCTCCGGAAAGGCTGAGCAGCAGCTGCAAATTCCTGGCAGATCCTCTCCAGAACTGGCAGCTCTAAGCCCTGGACTGTTCTGGAAATATGAGAGTTGGTTGGCTTGCATCCTCTAAGAAGCATCATCTGCATGACAAACCTATTGGCTAGGGGGTGAAATCCTGCCCTCCAGAAACATCTAGAATTATTGGCAAAAACAGACAGAGAAAATTTAAATAGGAAATCAGGCACAAATTTTATAATTGGTACAAAAAAGCTGTATGCATGAAATTAAAGTTGAGTGCAAGCAATCTGGATGGACAAAATTAGAGCAAGAGTAATGAGGGGTGAAGTAAAAGTTGGAGGATTCATAAAGGCTAGAGAAGGTAAGTTTCAAGCAGAATTAGACAGAAGAGGAAGGACATGGACTAGTGTTGAAGGTGGTACCAATGTCACAGATGAGGCCTGGAGAGACTCTCAGCCCCAGCTTCTCTTCCAAATGAAACATGCCCAAGGCCCCAGAAAAGGGCCCAGAAACCACCCCAGCAAAAGGGTACACATTCTAAATTACAAGATGAATTAGGTCTGAGGAGCTCATGTACAACACGGTGACTATAATTGATAATCCTGTATTGTAAAATTGAAATCTGGTGAGAGAGTAAATCTTATGCAATCTCAAAAAAATAAAAAATGTGAGACGATGAAAGCATTAATTAACTCAGTTGTGGGAATCCTTTCACAATGAAAACATATATCAAATTTTCACATTGTACACTTAAAGTATAATTACAATTTTGTCAATTGTACTTCAAAAATTGAAAAGTAAAATAAAATATCGTGAACTATCTAAAAATGAAACCATACCAGAATCACTGTCTTCCTTCCTTGTGCTACTCACCGTCCCTTTCCCAGGAAGAAATCATGATAGAAGCCACGCTCTGTACTTGGACCTCGGCAGAGTACAGCGCCTAGGAGTCGCTCAGCTGCTGCCCCCAAGACATGGCTGCTGGAGTGCCAGAACACCTGGGTTCACAAGAAAGGAGCTCATGAGTTCCTAACATTCTCCTTTAACCCCCAGTTTGCTGATCCTTGCCTCAGAGAAGCTGGTGTGAAACCAATATGACTCTTTTAGGAATAACTTTCACAAAATGGGGAACCTGACCGTGAGGGTGACCAAAAGTAGAAAACTCAACAGGAAAGAGAGCAACAGGCCAGCAGTAGTAGTGTACTGAAGACAGCAGCCCGCAGCCCCACTCCTCAGTGCTTCCTGGTCCTGCAGCCCAAAAGTAGGAAGCCAGCCAGTCGTCTTTTGCTGCTCCTAACACCCCCTTTTAGGGCTTCAGAGTAAACTGATTTCTGAAGACAGGGGTTCCTAAGGGCTCTGTTCTTTTAGTCCTATATGTTTTTTCTGTCCCAGGAATCTAGTGCGATGCAACCACTCCTGTAGCATTTGGTCACCACTTACACATAGGTGAAATGAGAACTTAATTTTTTCTGGATACTAACAGATGAGGTCTGCATTACCCAAACTGACATGAAGAGGACAAGGTGACATGGGGAGGAGGCCAAATTGTGTGCTCAGCTGTGGAAGCCAGATTAGAATTAAATATGTTACAGTTGACTTATAATGAGGGTCTCAAGTTGGGAGACTGAGTCGGCATATTAACATTATCCTGTTTTCGACTTAACCATCTCTCCCTTTCACTAGCACAAATGATGTCTGCTTAATAGACCTACACTAAGTAAAAACCTTCATCTTAAGTTTCCAGCTTAGCCAGAAGTAGTCAGGACAAGCCATTTGTGGTAGGTGTTCCTCCTATTACAACTGGAGAAACTGAGGCAAAGAAATAAATGCTAGAAATGCCTTACTCCAATACCTCTTAGTTTAGTAGGCACTGTATTCCTGATAAGGAACTTACTGCTTTCCCCTCTGTGGAATCGAATGTCAGAAATCTGAGGTCAGAATCGGTCTCCAAGGGCCGCTCCAAATCATAAGGTTCTCCATTCACTTCAGCAGCAACTGCAGTATCTGCCAGGGGTGAACTTCAGCAGTGAATGATGGGAGATAAAGAAAAAGACCATTACAATCCACAGGGGAAGAGGACTAACTTCTTAGCAACTCCAAACTTGCAAAGGGGAAAGGTGTTACCACAGCAATAAAACCTACCATTTCTTTTCCCAAAAGATAACCAAGGAAGGGCAAAGACTCTGAAACTAATGCAGATAAAAGTGGATCCTCAGAAAAAGACTATATTAATGGGGATGGAATAGAAACAAGCAGAATTTTCTTTCCCTGCTGAAGTCCAAAGAAGTACAATGGTAGAATAATAATCCTGGTAGCTATAGAACGGGTCTGGTACCTGATCTGCTGGGCTAGTTGGTAAGGAGTTGTGTTCCACGCTACAGCATCCCTTTTCTGGCCTCCAGGAAGTGATATCTTAATAGTCCGGTGTTCCTTCTGTGCCATGCTTGCTAACCTCTTTACCTGAGCAGCCCATAGCTCCTCAAAAAGGCTAAGCCGCTCTGCTAACCAGTGTGGAGGCGTCCGCACAGCCTGGCAGGAAAGATGTTAGGTGACATCGGTCCCAGCATTCCTTCCCGGGACTGGGGATGGTGGGAGATGAGGACATTTAAGTGGCCTTGGCCCCAATCCCCAGTCTTTAACAGGACTGGGTAATACAGGGCCCTAGGCGGGGAGCCCGACGATCCCCAGGGAAAAGATGACGCAGCTAAGGGCTAGAGTAGTGGAGTCCGGGTACTCAGGGTGGGAGCAGGGAGTACCATGCTGGGTCGGGCCCGATGCCGTTCGTAACTTTGGGGTACCTTACGGTCCGTGTGTAGCCTGCAGGTTTGCAACCCTGGGAACCGGAGCCGCAGCCACCTCTCATACAACCCCATGTTCCTTCAGACTCATGCCTACATCCTCAAGTTATCGCCGCGTCTCTTTCACCAGGTTCCTCAATTGGTTTCTGGCCCGACAATACCCATGTCTATTGGTTACTACAGCTGCCACTCTAATCTGGGACCACCCCCAGGAACTCGGAAGAGGTACACCCCACACAGCCCAGCTAGCGATGCGGGCGGTTCCGGCTGACCGGAAGACCTAAACTGTTTCACACGCCGGCATTCCCGCGACCTGCAGGTGCAGCCCGAAAGTAGCTTCAAGGTGTCCTGCAGCTGGAGGACAGGGGTAGGAAAACTCCTGAGAGTGAGAGTGGGAGTGGAGAAAAACAGACCGGAAAAGGCACTTAGTCATTTCCTTTTAACCGTAGGTTTTCTATTACCTAGTCTTTGCTGTTTGTAGAAAACAGGTTGAAGCGCAGACTGAAGCCAGACTGACTTAGTGTCAATCTTGATTTGCCATTCACTACGTAATTTGGGGTAGATTAATTTTGTTCTAAGCTTCAATTTTCTCGTCTGTAAAATAACAGTATCACTTGAGGTTGAGGTTGATTTTATGTAAATCATCTAATTTACTGCGTGGTATAAGGTAATGAGCAACAAAATCCACAAGCTCTTAGAATAAATGAATAGAATAGCTTTGGGGCTGGAGCAAAGACTCTGCAGAGAGCACTTCTTGAGGTCCCTTATTTCTAATGGTGCTTAAGAGGGGCCTTAGAGACCTCTTCATCTTACAGATGAGGAATTTAAGGCCAGAGAAGGTTAGGCGATTTAAGATCAAACGGTAAGCGCTGATGCTTGATCCTGAATCCAAGTCTGGCGCTCCTCCAGCACACCATGCTTTCTGTGGTAATCGAGCTTCCTCCCGGTACACGCCCCCGCCACTTCAGAAAGAGGCGCCTGACCCTGCAATCTTAGCTCTCTGCTTCCTACACAAAACTTTTGCCTCATTCCCATCCTAGTTCTCAATTTCTTTTATCCCTTCTCTTCTCTCTCCCTGCAAATACCTAGGACACAGGACTAGGTATATTTATTTTACACAGTAAAAATCGGAACACCATCAGATTTATAGTAAAATATGAGGGGAAATGGACTTGGGGGCAGGTGTGACATTTTTCAGTAATTCCTCATAGTCCCCTCACCTGGGTTTGGGGATGGTTAGAGTTGGTTCTCAAGTTTCCAATGGTGATGGAATCAAGAACTGTGGAAGAAGAGCTGTCAGAGAAAGCTGTTTATTCTATTAGATTTCCAGAGGCCAGCGGTTCTTTCTGGGAAAGACAGCAGTTGATCTGAGTCACAGGCACCACTCTGAATCTTGGCTCCATCTCTCGATATGTTAAGACACCCTGCAATACAAACAGAAATAGACAAGACTGTGGTAGAGGAAGGTAACTCGTGGTGTGGTTGAAGAGAAGGTAGTGAGAATTTTTAAATGGCATTCAGCAAGTGTGACAACAGGTAGAATTTTCCCCATGTCTCTGCAACAAAATAGATGGTGAGCATTATACTGCAGGTAACAAAATGGCAGTTGCTTAATAAATAAGTATTGAATTAAGAATGTACCAATCACTGTACTGACTTAAAACCACAAGGAATACGCATACTGACACACCGATTCTTTAATCATTTTACCTTGTCCTCTTTTGTTAGGATAGTAGAGGGATGGTGGAATAAGTAGGCTACACTGTTAGGGCAGCTTTCTGCACTCATTCCTCAAAACGTTTACTGACTGCTTACTCTACTGAGTACTCAGTACCCTGAACCGAGTACTCAGGGGCTGCCTATCACCTACTTACCTCATCACCAAGTAACTCCGTGTTACAGTGAAGAGTGTCAAGTTATTCCAGTCCTCCCCCTCTGGCACGCAGCCAGCAGGAACAGCAAGCTAGCTAACTAAGGCCAATTCATTGATCACTGGTTCTTTTCAACTTCTCATTTATGACTAGGTATGTCAGCCTCAGGGAATTTTAACCTGGTAACCTCTTAAACTGCTCTTACCTGCCCCCCAGAATATCACTAAACACTTACTACATGCCAAGCGCTACGCCTTCGCTGCCCCATTCCGAGAACAACCCTGACAAATACTAGCTCTTCCTATGTTCCCTCTAAAACGCAAAGTGACCCTCAGAGAAGCCAAGCCCCGGGCAATCCGAATCCCCAGCCAGTGTTAGGCCGTGCCATACGGGAAGTCACAGTGCACGTTTAGCAGCCCAGCTCCCTTCTCTCCAGGGTACACTACATGGAGCCTTTGGGGCCAAAGACGCCTTTAATAAAAGGGTGGAGAGAGGGGTCCAATAAAAAGTCAAGAAAAGAAATGTCTTAACAGATTTTCTCTACCAGACTGAAGTTAAGAAAAAACAAGTGGTTAGGAAATAATACCAGAAGATTTCACAGAAGTCTAGGGAAAAAGGAATCCTCAGCAGGATTTCCTCAAAATCCTAAGTTTGGGGAAATTCTCAGCTTCACTCCACCTTTAGAATAGACATCCTTAGTTGGCTAACGTGTTGGTTAAGGAGTTTTTTTTTTATAATCCTAAACTATTATGTAAGAATGCTCTCCAATGAAAGTAAAGTACATTTTCCATTGTCATCAGGATCAACACAAACCTCTGAATCTATCTTAGCTCTTAGAAGGAAAACTTCCCTGCACCAAAGAGGTAGAAAAGATATTGGAGGTAAAAAAGAAATTTAAGGTAAACTATATATAGGTTATGTCATTATTACCAAACGTTTTTGAGGCCCAGAGAACTAGCTAGATGGCTAAAGGGTACAGTAGGTGGTGTGGGAGGTTCGGTTTTTTTCAAATTTCCTTAGTAATGAAGATCTAGAATGGGGCCAAGCTTTTACTTCAACTTTGCTTTAAGATGCCACTAGGGAATATGAAGTCTAGTCAAATTTGCTGAGTAAATAAAGAGGGGGATGCTTCCTATCAGGGCATAGGTAAGTAGCATTTTGCTTTGAAAGCAAAGTTCTTACCAAAAATCCCTACTAAGATTTCCCTCACCCAAGACCTCTTGAAACTGTATTAGAGAAAGACGGAAACGGTCACTTCTACCCTGCCTTTTAAACAACCCTGATTTGTCAGGTCAAGCCCAAGGGAAAAATACAGGAAGTCTCCCAGACACAGGAGTCAGTGCAGGGATGTGTCATCTTAGGATCAATTCTTAGGTACAAAACAAAGAGCTAAGCACCCTGAAAGGTCCAAGATACATTTACAGACAGCAGCATACAACTAAGGCCCACTACTGAATAATCAGGATTTCAAGTCCTTTACTAATCTCCAGTGCTCTCACCAGTGACTGGCTACCTAGAAGATACGGGACCTTAAGTGTCTCTCATGTAAGGGCAAAGAATTCCTAGCCACGCGAGGGGTGACAGAAGGAACTGGATGCTGCCCATCTCCTTTCTACCCATTCCAACTGAAATACCCCAAGAAAAGATGGAGCAAGTTTCTAGTCTTTTTATCTTTCCCACAGTAAAGGACTTGAGCAATTCTCAAAAACAAGGGAATATACAATGGGGATGAAGGGAGTGAAGTTGCTGAAACATCTAATTTGCAATGAACCCCAATAGATCCAGGGTGGACTGGTTTAGCCAACACCCTTTCGAGTCAAACACAAAGCTGCAGCCTGTATTTTTGTTCTGTTGGTTCTGCTCACGAGCCCTTCCACCCACATCTGGGTTCGTAGTTTCAACTCTTGCCAGTTAGAACACAGGAAAAGGACAGAAGTAAAATAATGGAACCATAAAGGAACTGCAATACCAAGTTCTAAATGGATCTCAGCCTTCTCCTCCCCTTTCCCTCAAACTTGTGACCAACCCCACGATGTTTCTACCCCAACAGTTAGCCAGAAAATTTGAGTTTTGCACTTCACTTGCTCTTTTCCTTTAAAGCGTACGTGCTTCTTTGCTTCTACATGGGGGAAGGGAGAACAGGATGTTTACATAAGAGCCGATATCTCAATAAGGGTGTCCCTCTCTAGCTTTGTCTATGCAGCTTCAATGAGTTATTACTCAGCAACTGTGAACAGCAGCTGACTAGACTTGCCTATACACTCATAAACAACTATGAGAAACGCCCCAATACCCCAAAACCTATTTGGATGGTGTATGTGTTACTGTCTACATACAGGAGGGGGTAACTCATTCCTCCTATACGACTGGCTTAAATAAAGCAATTTAGGGAGAGGAAGTTGAGCATTTTTAACATGCCCAGAGTCCAACAAGCAAATCTAAAATCTGTTGCTCCCTTGAGGGTGGAAAAAGGAAGTAGAGGGCAAGTCAGGGTCCCAAGAAGAGACAAGAAAGAATAGGTGTGTGCCAGATTCCAGAAGGACCCAGTTCAGTGGTACACCCTACCTGCTGGGTGTGTTCCTAGGCCACTGCTATTTCTGAAGTATCTCGTGACACATGTAGCTTCATGCAATCGAGGCTGCTATTTAGAGACTTCTACCCTGCCAGTGACCTAGGGCTAGTCTAGATGTGGTGACACTCTCTTTACCCCTTAAAGCCGACATTCCATTTAAGTCTCACTGGGTTATGAAAAAGGGATGGGGCGAGAGAGGAGGGTTACGTGTAGCCTCTGCATGACAGACTGCCAATATGCAGTGACAAGGGTAGATGTAGGAAAAGAACTGGCCAGAAGGATCCCTACCCTTCTTCTACTTCTATACTTGCTTTAAAAATGCTTAACTCAAAATTGTACTATTGAAGACATATACAATTATCCACAGTATATCCCAGTTCATTACCAACCACTCCTGAACATCTTGATCTTACCCCACCCATCATCCCTTTCTAAAACTGAATTACACAAATGAAACAGAAAACAGGGCATGAAGATCTCAGGGGCTCAGACTGCCTTTGGTGACACTGAGTGCGTAAGTCAAAGGGGACAGCTGGACAAGATCAATGTGAGGGGAAAAGTCAAACACACAACAAAGGAAACCATATTTTATTAAACTGGAAAACAAAAACAATACTGGAGACAAAGATTTTAAAAAAAGAAAAAGGAATGGCTGGAAGAGAGGCAAGTGCGAGTGACCACAAGGCAGGGATGAGACAGGCAGTCTGTGGTTATCTGCGCGCCTCAGAAATGTGCAGACACCGACTTCCCCCACTCTGAGACCAAAAGCCAAACAAGCTTATCTTCAAGCTTTTCTTTCTGTATCCTGTAGCTGGTTTCACCTTCAGCCCTGGACAGTCATGTAGGGTCTCTGCCGGAGCAAATTTAGTTTTCCAAGCACAGGTCTGCTCCACAAAGCATCAGTTTCAGCTCCTGGAGAAGTTCCCTCCTATTTGCATTCACCAGAGAAGCCAGGGGCCCTTGGTCAAAGCCCCAAATCTCAAAGAAAAATGTCAAACCTTTAGAACTAGGTATTTTATTAAATGATATTAACACACATTTCAAAAGGATTTCATTGTTGTTGTCTCTAAAGCATGAACTTCCTTTTTTTTCCACACTGAACACGTGAGAATGTCAATCCAACATACCTAATTTTAGTTTGAACAGGTACCCCCGCCCATTCAAAAGGGGGGGGGGTACGAAAAAAGGGAAAAAGCAGTAAGTTACAGCGGCTTCAAAACAGTAACAGCTGAAGCTTGATTCTGCATGAACTGGTAACTTCGGGATTGACAGTGAGTATTCTGCAATTAGGAAGTATAGCATATTCACATTATCTAGACGGGTTTGCTGTACCATATGTATCACAAACAAAAAGGATAGAAGCCCTACTCTCTGATCATTTTACCCTTCCTGGAATCAAACCAAATTCTGTTTACTTTCAACTTTTCGGAGGGCAGAGGGGAGCAGGGAGAGAGCTCTCATCTAAACTGACTGAACTCTTACAAAATACTTAAGGACTCAATTTCTGATACTATCACTGAATTTTAAGTGATACCAGTGTACTCATGACCCCCACCAATTCTCTGTCTGTGATTTTACAGTGAGCACCGAGGACCTCAGTAACAACTTCACATGTTCTGCTTTCATATGAATCATGTCCTTGCCAAGACACACTAGGTTATTCGTTCTTTAAAAAAATCTATTTTATTGTATCTTTAAACTCAGGTTGGAATACAAAAGTCAGAGCATGGGCACGGAGTTTTAAATCACAGACACAGAAAGAATAAAACCCCTTTGTTTCATGTTACGAATCCCAGAATTTGTTTCACTATATCACATATATACATTGTCGTCTTCATTTACTGCTGTAGACAGATTTCCTTAAAGTTAATAGCTGACAGTCACGTACAAATCCTCACTCCGATCCTGAAACAAACACACTGAGGATTTTGTGGCTTAAAAAACAAAACACCCCAGAAAAAAAATCCCTTAAAAAGTCCATCTTTACATTGTACAAGATCTTCCTTTAATGTATTAGCCATCATGCTTTTGAGGGTAATTACCCTGCCCCAACATTCAGGAAGCCATTTTCCTGACATCCCCACATTTACTGATAAAATCAAATGGTCAGAGAGCCTTTTCAAGTAAACTACTTTTATCTTAAACAAGAGCAGCAGAAAGAATTCACATTCCTTTATTCTAGAATGAAAAACATCCTACTTAATTTCTGGAAGGAAAAAAAAGAGCCATCTATTTCAGTTTTGAGTCAATCAGAACTTTCCCTCCCTCTCCCCCCACCCCTACTCTTACTCTCTACCTTTCCCTAAACAATGTCTTAGTAGGACTCAATATGGCCATATTGTGTCTCTGCTTTGCTGCACTACATACACCATCCCCCCCACACAAGGTGTGGTGTCATGTGTTTTTGTTAGAGGAGAGCTACAGGGTAGAGAAGTTTGAGACGGTCAAGGACACAAAGGACAGCTGGCCTAAGACCAAGATGACTTGCAGCATCCTAACGACAGAATACATGGCAAGTTGAAATAAATAACAGAATAAATTACACCAAAACTCCCAAACTATGATGCACACCTGGTTTAAGCTGCTCTTTATCTGAAAGCAAGTTCATTCTGAGAAAATCATCTGTCACTACATTTCCCTCTCCCATCTTTAATATTTCACTGGAGGAATCCAAAACAATCCCTATACTTCCTACAGTTACTTCTATATTCACTAGGAAGAAAATATGAGACTTGCTAGGATTCCCTAAAAAACACAACACATTGATTCATCTAGCTGGAAACAGCCAGTGGTACTTTGGGATAAGACACTAAATAAAAATAGAAGTAAAGCAATGCTTGCTTTTCAGTGTTCCTAGATACAAAGATATAAACACTCAGAGTGCAGTGATTGTCTTTTTCCCAGTACTAGTTGTAGAAATACAAGTTCAGGGACAAAAGCATTTCTTTCTCATGTACAATGACTAAGGGCAGAAACATTCTTTATGTCTCCTCTTGGGAGTGGGAGGTGAGAATAAGGCCTGAGCCTTGAATGTGACAGGCTGTTATCTGTAGAGTGGGGGTAAATTTGGACTTATCAGGTCCTCCCACTTCTATATAAAGATATGTATAGTAATACCCACTTGTCACTAACACACATCTGAAGAGGTATAATAGAAAGGAAGATGTTACTGAACCTTCTCCTTTGCAAAAGCAAAGACAGGAGTGAACACAGGACTGGGGCAAAGGGAAAAGATAAAGACAAACATTTCCTTTTCCCTAGTAGTTAAACCTTCGCTGAAAACCATCACCAAGTATCACCTACATTAGGGAGGCACCATGGTAAAAATGTCTACCTCTTATACTAAAAATACAGGGATAATATTTCAGTTGCACCTTTGTATCAACTGTCAACTGTATTGCCTTTCTGGCCAAAGCAGAATTGAAAACTGAGGAAGAAATAAGTCTACTGTAAAGAAAGAAGAGCAGAGAGCAAGAGCTTGTTACAAAATATCTGCAACTACCTCAAAAACGTTCCTCTTCTCTCGTTTATGAAGGATGGGCAGATCACATCACATTAATGATTACTTTCTATATTACAGCAATGCCTTATTTTAACCTTGATATTATATCCAGCTCTTTCTCTTTCATCCCAAGGATAAAGAGGAAAAATGTTTTACTAGGATGGAATGAGGCCTGTATCTCCTCAAAGTTACTGCCTGATAATACTTTACAAGAGGAGGTTGATTCATTTTTTTAATTAAGATTTTAGGAGAAAGGTAAAGAACTCAACTTCAACATGCCTTTTAAATAAAACTGACAGGCCCAAGGTCTCCCACAACTTCTCCCTTGGTATCTACTGGCTGTCAGCAAGGCATAGAGCACCCAGAGTAGGGGGCCAAGGTGGTTGTAGCAGTTACTTAGCGGGGGAGAGAGGGAACAGGAATCCTTCCATTGATCACTTGATAAGCCAAGCCCAAAAATAACACCCCAACATTGCATATGTTAATATCTGTACTGATGGGTTTTATTTCAAATGTAGTAATACTCTTCAATAGATGGGGTAAAATAAGAATTATTGTTTTCCTCCCCACCCCTCAAACCCCCCAGTCAAGTGAAGTGGCTTTGGTTGTGTTTCTTGGCCGCCCCCTGCCCCTCATAAAATACAAACAACTTGAGGAAGGTAGGTAAGTGCAGTGGGAGGACTGGATGGAATAGTGAAATGTAAGCATATATGACTTTTTAAATTGGAAGGGAGGCCCTTTGTCATAAAAAAATAGGAATAAATCAAAGGAGGAAAAACAAATAAAAACGGTAATAAACCAAACTCCTACTTCCAATGCTCTCTAGATTGTTCAAAATGCCTTTCCCTTGGCTTCCATCAGTACCTGGGAGGAAAGAACGGGCGTTTTGGTGCAAAGAACGGAGGGCCCCTAGCAAAAGGTGGCCTGGGTCTCTTTAAACTGTGGAACGGGTCTCTGCTGAGAAAAGGTTCCCTAGGCCGAAAGTCAGGCCGGGGATTCCGCAAAATCATACCACTCCGGCTGATGGCGTCTCGGTGTGAGGGACCCAAGGCGGGGCCGCTGGAGCCGTTACCGCCTCCCCCACCTCCTCCTCCATGGGCTGGGCCCAAGTGCTCCAGGGAATGGGAGGGCAGGCTCAGGCTCTCACGTACACGGCTAAGGCCAGGGCCGTTGAGGTCCCTTTGGGTGGGGCCCCCGTGGTCCCTGGGTCCTGGGAGCACTCCAAAATGCTCAGCCAGGGTCCCTTGAAGGAGGGAACTATGGTCCTTGGGAAATACTGCCACAGCCCCAGCCACTCCGTGCTCGGCCAGTGGGGCTGGGAAGGGCACAACCCCAGAGTGGTCAACAGTGGGCGGAGGAGGAGGTGGAGTAGAAAAAGGGACACCACTCCCACCACTGCTGCTATGTTCCCCTGGGGGTGGAGGGGGTGGGGCGGGGAAAGGAGCTCCACTGTGCTCTCCAGGAGTGGGTGGGGCAGCATGGGCCAGGGCTGCCTCCTTTGTGAAGGGGTTTGAAAGCTCCACAGAGGGTAGATGAGTGGGTGCATCTCGGGAGAAGATACCACCATGATCCTTCGGAGGGGCAGATGGGGCAGATGATGGCCCCACTGGCTCTCTCTGGAAGGGTGTCCCATGTTCCAAGGGGGACGGGGGGAGATGGTGCTCAAATGTTGAGTTGAAACTGTTGGAACGAAAGCTGCCGATACTTTCCTGAAATTGGGGTGCCCGTTCCTTGTATGGTGCTGTTTTAAAGCCAGTGAGGCCTCCGCTGCCCCCACCCCCAAGGGACGCCAACTCAGAGGCGCTGGAGGGGCCATTGTCAAAAGAGCTGCCTGAGGTGCTCAGATCAAACCAGCCCACCCTTGAAGCCTCACGCCCAGGTCCTCTATTTCCCTTCCCAGGAACTCGGATGGACTCTACGGTCTGTATTGGCTCCCCTGACATCCTTCTGTTGGATGCATTATGATACCCCAAGGTCTCTATAGGGGCCCCCTTTTCTTCAGTGCTGTCAGGCAGGTCTAGGCAGGAGGAGGAGACTCGGGTCTCTATGCGGTAATGCTCTTCTTGTTGCTGCGGGTCAGCGGCTGTCAAACTGGACTTGGCGAGGTTTGAGAGAAGACTGACACCATCACCTGAAGGGCCCTTGCTGGGGGCCTGGCCAAAATGCTTATCATCTGAGGGCTTTCGCGAGGCATTTTTAAGCATATTCTTAAACTCAATCGTCGATGTGGTGGAAATGGTGGAGGCCAGGACTTTCTCCACGCCTGTTGTGGGTGCGTGGCCCGTGGGAGCGGCAAGGGTATTCTGCGGAGAGAAAAGGGAACGATGTGGGACAGGGTGAGGAGAGTCTGGGTATTTCTGTGGCAAACTGAGAGGCCCACTGGTAGACTGAGACAAGCTATTGTGGTTGGAGTCAGGGGTGAAAAATGAATCATTCTTACTCGGTGATGGTGACCGGTCAGACCCCGGTTCATTCCCTCTTATGCTGAAGGCACCAAACAGCCCAGGGGAAGATGAGAGACGGTCACAGTTCTCACTAGAGTCCAGGAGGGCCCTTACAGAGGGAGGGAAAGCAGACTTTACCCCAAATTCTTGGGCCCTGTGGCTATAACTGGACAGAATTGGCTGGTACTCGGTGGTATCAGAAAGCTTGCTGGATTTCAAGATAGACTTGGCTGGTTTCTTCTCTAGGTTCATCATAGCAGAGGGTGGAGGCCCTGAATACTCAAAATCTCGGTAATCCTCATCTTCCTGGAAAGAAGTATCTGGATAGAACTTTTCCTGTGAAGAGTCCATCAGGGAAGATGGTCTCTCCATTCCATCAGAAGGCTGCTTATAGGGTGATTCGCTGCCCAGGCCAAAGGGTCGATATGTAGATACAGAACTGGAGAGATCCCGGGGGTAGCTTTCCTCTCTCCCAGGGGGCGGTGATCTTGTACTGCTGGGTGTCGAGGAACCAGGGCTAATGATCTTAGAAAGCAGGGACATGGTGTCTACACTGCTGGATGTGGGCTTGTCCATCATCTCATCCTGGGTTGGTGTCCCGCTCCGTTCATCCCGCACAGGGGTTCCGTCAGTGTTGTCAACTGATGTGCTAGTAGGGCCACGCTGGAAGTCTGAGGGGCGGCTTTCTGCTGGGGCACTGGATCCCAGACTGCTCAAGATTGGGATGTTTAGGTTTAAGCCACTGAAACCAGGATTACCTTTTAAGAAGTTGTGGATCTTCATTTCCAGGCTTGGGGAGGTGGACTCGGACTCCAGCTTTGGCTTGGAGATCTCTGAAGATTGGCACATGGCAATTTCAGGAGGTGGGGCAGCAGGGCTAGTACTGTGGGTACCTATAAACCCCATAGAGTTGGACGGTAGCTTGAAAGTAGTGCTTGGGAGCCCTGGGCTTTGCCCAATTGAGGCCTTACTGGCTGAAGTTGAAGAGACTTCAGAAGTTGATGAATTAGGAGAATAGTTGAAGCTTTTGGGAATAAAGGATTGGGTATTGGAGGGCAAGTTTCTTCCTTTTATGCTGGAGACTGTGCTGTTGGCAGGGGAAGCTGAAGTGCTCTGGGGTACAGCTTCACTGGCTGGAACTGCGTTCCCAGCAACACTCTGAAGTAAAGACGACAGGCCTGTAGAAACAAAGATCAGAGGAGTTGAAAAGAATGACTTCCCACCTCTCAGTAAGAACAATGTAGGCTGATCAGACATTCTCATTCACTGCAGTGGGAACCAGACAGACATTCAAATATGAGGCCAAACGGATTCCAGACTAAACAAGCATTGGCTAAATGTCATAGAAAATACTGGACCTATTTATCAATTTAATGAAGAAAGAAAATCCCTGAAATGTTTCTAGTATGATCATGAAACAAGTCCAACATAGCACAATGAACAGCAACAGAATGGGGGAGATTTTAGTGTCAGAATCACTCACAGTTTAACAAGACAAAGCAGGAAAAGAAAGGAGGCAAAATTATTATTAAAAAAACACTTTCACGGCCAGTATTTTCAAATGTTTGTTCTGTGGAACTGTTTCTATAATTGCAAGGAGATATTCTGCTCTACCCTTCCTTCCTTCCTTCCCTATCTCCACAACTGTGTCTAATAAACTAATATAGTGTTATTCCCGGGAGGAAGATAGCATATGCAGATTGCAGACACTGACTGGCACAGGGGCACTTGTTTCAAGAAGTACCTCTTGCTAGACTATCTTTGGGGAAACAGTGCATTTGGCTATCATTTTTGGTTGTGAAATGTAGCAGTAATAAAAACACATACATACATCATGAAGGCTTACAAAGATGGACCATCAGGGGAACTGATCCTTCCAGAAGAAAACACACAACGCCTGCCTTACAGCTTGGAAAAATTCAAGGATTACTGACCTACCTAGGTTAACGCTGATGAGATTCAACCGTACTCACAACAGACAAAACCTCAGAAGCACTGAGAAGAAATTCTTCAGGGCAAAGACTGATGTCCACCAAAGCAAATAGCTCCTACAGAAAATTTTTTAGAAAAAAAACTTGACAGAAAGGTAATAGAAGGTCCTATAAATTTGACCATATTTTGGAAAATTTACCCAATTTTTGGTAGTAAGTGCAAAGTTTTTATACACTTCACCCAGATTTAAAGCTTTTAATGATACATTAAGACTGTTTTCCTTCATAATGATATAGTGAAAGAAAATAGTAGTTCATGTGTACTTCAAAATTTTAATTTTAATCCATATTTGCTAAGAGATTTAAGGTCTGAAGAATTTTAAGGCTGCTCCATCTTTGTGGCATTTTTACCTGCCAACTAATTCTAAATAACGGTATGTGGTTTTTACTGTTGTCCAATATTCAGTAATATCCGAATAACTGAAATAGTTTATTTCAATTATTATCCTCCTGACCAAAAAAAAAAAAAAATCCATATTTCACTTCCAAAAAGTTTCTTGGCTATCTAATTTTCCCTCTCCTAATAGTATGATTTAATTCTTAGTAGCCACTATTCTTACCAAAGCAGAAGTCCTCAAGCACTAAAATATATGTCATACGATATTTAAAAGATATTTCAGCATATCTTTCAGAAATTGTGGGATAAATTCTCCAAAAACCATTTTGTTAAGATAGATACTACTCAGATTTCTGATAATAGATGAATAGTTTCTTACTACTAAATATTACTTTTCTTCGATCTGAACAAGCCATACTCTATGGCCCTTTGTCCACTGAAGTCACTGTGTGTTGAAAATCTGTCATTAAGGGCTGTAGGTGACACAATCGCACACAATACAATAAGATATAAGTGAAGAATTCAAGGTTTCTACTGTAACTACAGGATGGTGATAGAAGAAGGACTAAAAGAGAGAAGTTATAAACATACCAATCTCTTAAACTCATTATCCCTAAAACAGTAGAGGATATCCAGTGAAGTATTATTCTCTATGGCTAGTGCCAGTATTTGGGGGGTGTGGATAATTATTTAACAGTATTTGGTGCTATGTCACAACATTCTCCTATATTTTAAGACAAAGTTCACTATAATACAGTGCTTAGCTATTTCACACTTACAGAACAGTTCAGGAAGTAAGAAAAACTCATAGGCACCTGAACAGCTCCCTATACATACTAACCAGGGCTTCTCAACCTCAGCACTACTGACATTCTGGGCTCAAGGCGTCTTCACTGTGGACTGTCCTGTGCACTGTGGGCTGTTCAGCAGCATCCCTAGCACCAGCCCATGAGCCGCAATGACTCCCCCTCTCCACCCCAGTCGTGACAAAAATATCTTCAGACATTGCCCAATGTCCGTTGGAGGCTCCTGGTTGAGAGCTATCAAAATACAAAGTGAATCGCTATATTGAAGGTACTATTCTGGTATTGGTGATTCATTGCATAATTATACTGAGGTACTTAATAATAAAGGCTGTGTTGCTATCTGGAGGACCTGAGAACTGAGAGCAGATAAGCTTTATGAAAAAAGTTAGAAGCAGACAGTTCTAGGCAAAAAGAGATAATGAGCAAAGCTGAATAGAGAGGTTCAAGTAAGGTAGAGTTTACAGGTAGGCAAAACTAAAAAATATATACTGATCTATACTTGGAGGCCTCTGTAAAACATCAGGACATGAAAGAGATAATCATGTCTCATAAGATTTTTGATAGCAGAATGTCCTTTCTTACTGTCTTTAGTTGTGGTCAACATTAAAATATGTAAACCTCAACATATATCAACCTGTACTAAGAGCTGGGATAAATGCAGCCCCTAGAGGTGTCATGGTGTAGGTGAAAGAATACTGGACTCCAGTCAAGAAATCTGGCTTTTAGTCTCGGCTTATCGCTGAATAGACAGATGTGTGACCTTGAGCAGGTCACATCAGGTCACTGAGCCTTAGCTTCCTCACCTGAAAAGGAGTGGATTAGACTAGATACTGATGTGTCTCTTTCAGCTTTGACATTTTATAATTCTATAGATGCCAGCTCATAGATGCTCCATATAAAGAGAATAATGGACTAACTGTACTATACATTTCATGGCTTTGGATTACTCAGATATGGAATCTAGGGTTAAGCCGGAGACGATTCAAATCCCTTTGGCATACGTCAGTTTACCTTGCAGGGCAGGGGCTGACTGTGTCTGGGTTTTGGAGAGAGCAGACAGAATGGTCTCTGGGGTGATCTCCACCTTCGAGAGGATATTTGCCAGAGGGTTGTGAGATGTTGTGGCAGGTGCAGGTGTTTTCAGACCACTGGTGAGGCTGCTGGGACTTGTAGGCGTTCCCGGAGAAGGCCTTGATGCAGGACTGACCCCTGGTGGCAGAAAGATTAACTGAAGAAAATGCAATTCAAAATGACCTTTAAATTCATGATACTCCACACTCAAGTTTGGTATGTTGAACAGGAATTCTTCTATGTGAAATCCTCAAATGGTGTTCCTATCATGGCTTGAACAAAGAAAAATCCTGAAAATTAGGTTAAGATTTTCTCCCATTTATTTGGAACACCCATAAAATGAACAAGTATTGTATTTTTTTCACATGTATTCACTCATTAGTTTTGTGAGTCCCAATACAAAGAGACTAGGGAACCTATTTCTTTTTCTACACCTCAAAGTCCTATAGTGCTCAATAAATATTGTTAGCTAATTATGATCAATCACTGCAATTGTATACTGAGCCAGTGCATGATTCTACGTGCTTAATAAATTATTGCTTTTGAAAAGGCTTTTAAAATAAGATTATATAAGCAATCTCCTGAACATTGTTACTTTTTAAAACACTGGGTTGATTTTTAATACAGGAAAAAAGGTATACAAAAATAAGATAAAATTAATTTGGCTTTTGAAATGAAATTAAAACACGATTTTTTAAGACTGAATTTGACAAACAGATTAGAATACAATAGTGATGGACAGGATGAGGAACAATGGCAACTTTCATATACTTGGTATATAAAATAGTACATTTTTGGAGATCATTTTAGTTATAATATGAAAAAACTTAAAAACCCACATGCTGATTGTTTTTGAGGCTTTTATCTTCTAGAAATACATATTTAAGTATTTATGAAGAAATGAAATAATTTTGATTTTCTTCAAATAATCAGGATTGCACAGGACATGGCAGAAATAAGACTGGTCATGTTTTTAATACTGTTGAAGACGAGTGATGAAAACATGGAGGTGCTCTACTCTTGTAAATTTTCATTAGAATTTCCATTAAGAAAAAAAGCCCTATATATACTCATAAACCATTTTAGGAAGAGTCGTACATAAAATTTTAGCATCAAGATTGTTCATTACAGTGAAATGAACCTGTATTTGAAAAGACCTTTATAATAACTATTCTTTATATTCTTTATAACAGTGAAAAATTGGAAACATACTAGATGTTTAACAATAAAGGCTTAAATTATTGAATGCTATATAGCTATTAAAATACACAGATGAATATTTAACGACTTTTAAAAACATTCATGATATGCAGTTAAATATTAAACAGCTGGTTCAAAACAGTATATGCAGTATGCTTCAATTACTGAAAGAAAAATTATTACAAAAATTTAATCTCCCCAAACATTCATATATACATATATTTGTAAGATGAGATATAACCTGGTTTCTTTTGGGATAGTAGGATTATGGATATTTATTTTATTCTCTTTATTTATTTTCTAATTTTCTATAATGACCATGTATTAGTTTTTGTTTTTTATTAAGGTATCTACACTCTTATGAAGGTTTCACATGAAAAACATTGTGGTTACTACATTCGACCATGTATTAGTTTTAATTTTAAAAATTACTTTTAATTTTAAAAAGTCAACAGAAGAACCAGACTGATGGTTCCATTGGAAATAAGGCAACAGCTTTTTACCCTCTTTACTGGGTTTACTTACCAGTATTTTTCATGACTGATGTCAAGCTACTAAGGATGGAACTGATCTTTGCCAGGTCCACATTAGCCAGGTTTGGCAAAGCCAATGCTGGAGAAGGGGACAGAAGAGAAGTATTCACAGGTTTTGGAAGAGGTGGGGTTGCTGTCATTGTCACAGGCACTGGGGTACATGAAGAGGCCTTTGAGATGCTTTCTGTTGGCTTTGTAGGTACAGAAGTGGACACAGCTGACTTCTCCACAGGTTTTTCCTTCCTGTCCTCTACTGTTCAAATAAAGAAAAGAGATATTACATCCTACTACTTTCCAGACTCAGCTTCCAATATGAGAGAGTATGTCTTAATATTTCCTGATTTGGGGGTAAAAACATTACATTTCAAAGAAATATCACTAACTTCCTGATTTTCTAAAAAGTCATACTCTTTACAATCCTTCCCGTCTTTAATACCTGCTTAAAATAAAATTCCCAAATTCATCTTCCAGTTTAATGATTTCTTTGTATCTAAGCTTCGGTGTATTCAATTTGCACATTTCTGGAAGCATGTTAATTGGTACCCATTCATATTCTCTTGGTAATGATATCTTTGTCATAACTTGTCCTGTCTTTTCTGTTCCACTAATCTGGGAGCATTCTAAGAGACAGAAACTCTGTATGCTATCTTATTTTTCTTTGGCTTCTTGAAATTGGCCTACGGGGTGCAGTTAAGCACTAATCTAAAACTGTAGTAACTCTTGATGCCTTTGCAATATACTCCTTTTAATGCTGCAAAGGTTATGCACTGTATAGGCAGTACATTAAATTCAACAGAAGTCAAACATTTATAATTAATAATAATAATATTATTATTAAGAATATTAGTAATTGTAATGCAGGGATGTCAGAGAAACAGTGCGCCAATCCAGGTTTACTTTGAAAGTGTGGTTAACAAACTGTAGCTCTGGAATCTTGATGGCAAGTGACAGAGAATAAAGAATTCCACTGTAAGTACACCTCCCTCTAGAGAAAAGCTGTTCTACAGAAATATAATTCAGGCACATAAGTTTCAGTTTTTTAGTAACTACATTAAGAAAGAAGAAGAAACAGATAAAATTAATTTTAATAATATATTTTATTTATCTCAATATATCCCAGATATTTTCATTTCGATAAGTTCTAAAGATAATTAATGAGATATTTTAACTTTTTTGTGTAGTTAAGTTTCTAGAGTCCAGTATGTATTTTATGATCACGGCATATCTCAAGCTGTACAAGCCACATCTCAATTGCTCAACAGTCACATGGAGCTAAGTGGCTACCATAATGAAGAGCATAGATCTTAAGCAATGATTTCTAGCCCCTGTGGCATACCGCATCCTGAACCACTGTGCTCTATCAACAGTAATGCTACCCTGGTGTTCTAAACTTAACAAAGGTTGACCTACCTTTTTTTCTTTTTTTTTGGTTGCTATTATTAATGTTCAATTACATGAGCAATATTACGGTTACTAGACTCCCCTATTATCAAGTCCCCACCACACACCCCATTACAGTCCCTGTCCATCAGCGTAGTGAGATGCTACAGAATCACTACTTGTCTTGGTTCATCTATCTTTTAATAGTTGCCTGTGATAGATTTACTGGTGGGAAAGCAAAACAGATCATGAACAAGTTGTCTGTTAATCACAGAAGGACATACCAATGATTTTTGACGCATCATCTTCCACATCTGAGAGTTCCATGTCTTCAACATCACGGTTATCAGTCGCAGGCTCGGGCGTGGCAGATTTCTCACTCTCCATGGTCGGTGACTGGGATTCCTCACCTCCCATTCCCTGAAAAGGAGACTCAGAACCAGTTGGGGAAGGAGCATCCATGCTTGGAGAAGGAACTGGTGATTCTTCAGGATCAGGAAGGGTTGATTTCAATTGATCCAGCTTTTTCTTTAAATTGTTCACTCGGTTAGCAAAGGTTTTGTATGCCTAAAAGAGAAAAAGAAGAATTTACTCTTCTGAGAAAAGGACCAAGAAACTACCATTTAATCTTTGACCAGATTTCCTCACTATTGTTAACTATACCACTGGTACAAAACAAGAAAATATCATCATCTGTCAAGCATGGAGTGAGTAGTTTCCAATCTCTGCTTTTTGTATTCCTTAAGTGAATATTACCATCCATGCAGTTGCCCAAGTTAGAAACTCAGAGGTTATCTACTTCATCCTCCCTTGCTCTCCTATCCATCCAACCAACCAATATTTACCAAGAATCTAAATGTGTTGACCACTCTTCTAGGTGGACAAAAATAAATGCATAAATAAAGTACAGCCTGGAAGGTCAAATACTATTGATTTTTTTAAAATAAACTTTTTATTTTAGAACAGTTTTAGGTATACAAAATTACTGCGAAGATAATACAGAAAGTTCCCCACACCCAACTTCCCCTTTTATTAACATCTAATATTAGTATGATACATTTGTCACAATGAATGAACCAATTTTAATTATTATTAACTAAATTCCATACTTTATTCAGGTTTCCTCAGTTATTAGCTGATGTCCTTTTTTAATTCCAGGATCCCGTGCAGAATACCTGTCTTGTCAATGGATTTCAGCCCCAGGCAAGTTCACTATGGATTCAATGTGACCAAAGAAATGACAGTAGAACGTTCTTGGGGTGAAAGGGTTATATCCAACTTTATTCCCACGGTGGCAGGTCAATCACTAAAATCTCCTTCACTCAGAATGAGTCTGCATGCAGCAAGCCCGTCTCTGCCTCCGGGCCTCTGTCCTTGGCGTTGCCACCACTCCAGCCTCTGCTCTGCTCTCCAGCAGCCTTGCAGCTGTGCCACCGTGTCGTGCACATTATATAGAGTCAATAACGACGTATTGCCCACACATGTGTAGTGAGGTAGCCAATCAGGGCCAGGTGAGAATCCTGGCCACAGGAACCTTCATTTTATCCACAATACCACAGTACACTTAGCAGTCATGTCTCCTTAGGCTCCTCTTGTTTGTGACAATTTGTTACAACTTTGTTTTTTTGATGGCCTGACAGTTTTTGAAGAGTATTGGTAAGGTATTTTGTAGACTGTCCCTCACTTGAGATCTCCTTGGTATTTTCAGACCACAGAGGTAAAGTCATCAAATCATATAAAGTATATATATATATATATATATATATACACACACACACAATCAATATGATTGATGTACCATTTTTGATGTTAACCTTGATCACCTGGCTTATTTCCTTCTGTTTTGATTATCTTAATTGCCAACACCAAAAAGCGGTGTATCCTTCTCTTTCTTGTTAACTCTTCTTAAGTCTTGAACCATCAGATTATGAAATCATTTTGGTCAAACAAGAAGCATTATTTTAAAAATGGAATGGAACAGAAAAGAATATACTAGAATTGAGCTTTTGCTTCTGGCTATAATTAAATAGCGTGTAGTAGAGCTATGCTCCCACCACGAACAACTAGAAAAGCTGGATGTGTACACATACATATTTATACACACTCGCATGCACACACATGTATGCCTGAATGTACTGGTGAACACTGAGGCAACTGAGACCTAAGTGGCAAATCCTTTAGCAGGAGGAAACCGTGAGAGCTAAGATGACACTCTGCAGCTGCTTTTTTTTTCAGGGTTGTGCTGACTTTGGGGAGCTAGGCAAGAATTTGAGACTTAGGCAAAAGGATAAGGCAGAGGGCCACTACTAAATATAAAGAAAAAAGCAAAGCTTTAAACAGTCTTCCTGTTCTGTTTAGATAAAAACTAGAGACTTGAAAGGTCAAGATTCTGATGAAAAAGGAAGAACAGAACTGGCTCAACAACATGCTATTTTTTTCCTTCAAGATATTTGCTGAATTCGAAGCTGCAAAAAAGGAAATCAATAAGCCAAGCAGAAAACTTCTGAAAAGCAGAGTAGAGTTTAACACAGTCTTATGGTGCTGAGGAGACAAGGATTACAGTTCAAATCATACAATGGAGAAGGGGTCCTAGGGAACAGGCCAGGCACTCAGTGGGAAAAGCCTGTGTCCTAGAAGCTGGGATGAACTGGAAGAAGACAAAGACTTGGCCAAACTGCAGTTCATCTTTAAGTCAGTTCAGTTTCTTATCTGCTTAACATTGCTCTCACAATATCTGCCTCGGAAAGAGTGAATTCTCTCAGAGGAAAATATGTCACCCAGAGACTCTGTAAATACTTTCATACACAATGTTCAGTTTATTAATGAATAATAAAAATTAGCAGGCATGCCAAGAGATAGGACCAAATGACCTAAAGAAAAAACAGACAATAGAAACACTCATAACAGGTGAAACCAATACTGGAATTACCTGATAAAAACCAAAAGTTGTGTTTTATATGTTCAAGAAAATAAAGAAAAATCCTTTCTTAAACAATTCAGTCCAAAATCCATTAGCTGGAGCTGAACGGGAAGCCGTGGTGTGTAGAGTTAAGATAATGGAGCCAAGATGGGGTGAGGAAAGTGTCTGCATGGGAGGAAGGCACTGCATGGGGTGCTGAAGCCTAAGCAAGGTAGAGAGAAAGCCCCCAGGGGCGGCTGGTGGGGGGAACCCTGGCTACACGCAAGGGGATTTACCACGTAAGTGGTTATGCTGAAGATAAGGGCACCAAGGCTTTGCACGGTTAGAGAAAGCAATTACCAATGTGGAAAGGAAGGAAACTAGAATGAACCTTACGGTGTTGGTTTGGGACTGGAGGTCACCATGAAAACTCATGGTTTTCAATATATATAGAGAGATACAGAAATACAGATGTAAATGTATGTGTATACGGTTAACTATGTATAGGCATACATGTATTCCCTAGCTCTGTCTACATACACGGTCTGGCAGCAGTAACTCCAACAGCAACAGGTACACCTAGTACTCAGATCTTGGTTTCTAACAGTTTTTTTTTCACTAAAAAGAACCAGGGCTCCTTGGAGAAATGACTGATTCCAGGGCTGGGCAGTGAAGTGTAAAGGTGAGCCTGGAATACCTTATTCCAAAAGTAAGGAAATATTTAAAAAATGGAGTCAAAAGGACACAGAAAGCCACATGAAAAGATGCTCCACATCGCTAATCATCAGAGAAATGCAAATTAAACCACAATGAGATATCATCTCACACCAGTGAGGATGGCCAACACCCAAAACACAAACAACAACAAATGTTGGCGAGGATGTGGAGAAAAGGGAACCCTCCTACACTGCTGGTGGGAATGCAAATTAGTTCAACCATTGTGGAAAGCAGTATGGAGGTTCCTCAAAAAACCCCAAATAGAAATACCATTTGACCCAGGAATCCCACTCCTAGGAATTTACCCTAAGAATGCAGCAGCCCAGTTTGAAAAAGACATATGCACCCCTATGTTTATCGGAGCACTATTTACAATAGCCAAGAAATGGAAGCAACCTAAGTGTCCATCAGTAGATGAATGGATAAAGAAGATGTGGTACATATATACAATGGAATATTATTCAGCCATAAGAAGAAAACGGATGGAGCTAGAGGGCATTATGCTCAGTGAAATAAGCCAAGCCGAAAAAGACAAGTATCAAATGATTTCACTCATATGTGGAGTATAAGAACAAAGAAAAAAGCTGAAGGAACAAAACAGCAGCAGACTCACAGAACCCAAGAACGGACTAATAGTTACCAAAGGGAAAGGGACTGGGGAGGATGGGTGGGGAGGGAGGGACAAGGGGGAAAAAGGGGCATTACGATTAGCAGACACAATGTAGGGGGGGCACGGGGAGGGCTGTACAACTCAGAGAAGACAAGTAGTGATTCTATAGCATGTCACTAGACTGTAATGGGGTTGGTGGGGGTGACCTGATGAAGGGGGTAGTTTAATAACCATAATATTGCACATGTAACTGTAGATTAATGATACCAAAATAAATTATTAAAAAAAAAAAGAACACAGAAAGCAACTTGAAAGGAGCTCCCACTGGCCAAATCTGGGACAACTTGAGCATCAAAGTAGAAATGAAATGAATTAAAACATTGGATAGGACTCTGTAAATCCATAACTGATATACATAAGTGAATAAATTGAAAGTCTAATGAGGAACAAGATAGTTACATAGTTTCAAAATACCTCCCCACAAAACACTCATTAATTACTATATTCGTTTCCTAGGGTTGTGGTACTAAGATACCACAAACAGGGTGGCTTAAAACAACAGAAATTTATTGTCTCATAATTCTAGAGGCTAGAAGTCTAAAATCAAGGTGTCAGCAAGGCTATGATTTCTCTTAGACTGGACAGAATGCTTCCCTTTTCCCAGCTTCTGGTGGTGGCCACCAGCCCTTAGCTACATCACTAAAATATTTGTCTGTGTTGACACATGACCTTCTTCCTGTGTGTTACTGTCTCCAAATTTCCATCCTCTTAGAAGGACAGGAGTTATACTGGATTAAGGCCCACCTCAATGGCCTTATCTTATCGTGATTACATCTGCAAAGACCCTATTTCCAAGTAAAGTCACAATCATCTATACTACGTGGTTAGGGCTTCAATATTTCTTTTTAGGGTACCAACTGAACCCATAGCAATTACCAGGGAAAAACTTTTCAATGGACAAGCCTGGAATATGCCACATATAATAAGATATCAAAGGGAATATTATAGGTAGTGAAACAAATCAAACTGGCATACTAAACAAAAGGATGAAATGAGAACACAATCACTTCCATTATATTCCTACTAAAGATGTATAACCTCAATCTGATAACAAAGAAATGTCACATAATTCCAAATTGGGGGGCACTGTACAAAATATTTGAATTATAATCTTTAAACATATTTAGTTTGTGAAAGACAAGAAAAAGACTGGGGAACTGTTCCAGAACAAAGGAAAATAAAAAAGGAAATGCAATAAATGCAACCTGTGATTCTGGACAGGATCTTTAGCTATAAAAACTGATCAACTTGAATAGGGTCTGGGTATTAGATGATAATAGTGTGTCAAAATATCAATTTCCTGATTAAAAATTATACTATACCTCATAGCTATACCTCATAGTTATGAATATAATTATCTGGTAGGAAAATACACATGAAAATATTTGGGGGTGATAGGGTGTCACCAACTCATTTTCAAATGATTCAAGAAAAAAAGGTCTTCATATTGTACTTAAGATATTTAAGTTTGAGAATATTTTAAGATAAAAAAAGAAAACTGGAAAAAAAAAGGAAAGAGA
This sequence comes from Smutsia gigantea, assembly GCA_032199065.1. Taxonomy (NCBI): domain Eukaryota; kingdom Metazoa; phylum Chordata; class Mammalia; order Pholidota; family Manidae; genus Smutsia; species Smutsia gigantea. The sequence goes on from JAVSCE010020475.1 coordinate 55,189, forward strand.
AGAGGAAAATCAATCAACAGAATTTTTCAGGGAAGCAAGTTCTTTCTAAAAAAAAATCAAACAGCAATTCCAAAACAGAAAAATTAGCCAACCAAAATTAACTGATGGATTTAACAATAGATAACATTTGAGGAGAAGAGGGAATTAATGAAACAGAAGATTGGCTAATAGAAAAATATCTAGAAGGAAGAAGCACTGAGAGAAAAGGGATGGAACATAACAGAAAGGAAAATGAAAAGACATTTGGAACGCAGTAATGAGATCTAATATACATACTAGTAGAGTTCTGGGAGGAGAGAAGAAAGAATGTAATAAATACACTATCTTGAAGTGGTTAACACAGCTGAGAATTACCCAAAATTTATGAAAGACATCATGTCATTTGTTATGGGTTGAATTGTGTCCCCCCAAAATTGTATGTTGAAGTTCTAACCCTCTACCTCAGAATGTGACCTTATTTGGAAACAGTTTTTACAGGGGTAATCAAGTTAAAATGAGGTCATTAGGATAGGCACTAATCTAATATGACTGGTACCCTTTAAAAAAAAAGGGGAAATCTGGACACACACACACACACACACAGGGAAGACAAAGTGAAGAGATGTATGGAGCAAATGGTCACCTAGAAGTCAGAGAGCAGACAGGAACAGACCCTTCCCTCACAGCCCTCAGGATCAGCCCTGCTAATGCCTTGATTTTGGACTTCTAGATTCCATAAGTATGAGACAATAAATTAATGTTGTTTAAGCCACCCAGTCTAAAATACTTTGTTATAGCACCCCTAGTAAACTGATATACCATTGATTCAAAAGTTCTGCAAATCCCAAACCAGATGAATATGAAGACGTGCACACCTAGGTACATCACTGTATAACTACTAAAAAAACAGAGACAAAGAGGAAATAGTAATAGCAGCGAGAGAAAAAAGATATTCAAGGAAGGAAAATTAGGACTGCTGGCTGATTTCCACTGAAATGATGGACACCCTCAAGACAATAAAATATCTTCAGTGTTCAAAGGAAGTAACTGCCAACCTAGAATTCTTCACCCAGTGAAAAAAGACATTTTCAAATTAGCAAATGTAAAGAGTTTGCCACCATCATATACACAGTAAAAGAAATTCTAAAGAATATGCTTCAACAGAGGCAAAATTATCCCAGATGGAGGGTCAAAGAAAGATGCAGTGCAATAAAAAAGGTAAGTCTAATAAACACTATCATAAAACAACTGTAGAATATATATGTGTGTTTGTGTGTTCATATATGTATAATTAAAATATACAACAATAAAAACATGGAATAAGAATTGTAGATATAGTTCTTTTGATGGTACCTCCAAGGAACCCAAAAGAAACAGCAGCTAGAAAGCTCGAGGTCTGAGCAGAGATTTCAACAGCTGCCCAGAACCGTGAAGACGGAGTCTAAGATTTACATGCTGCCAAACTGGAAAGGCAATGACAACCTTCACCCCATAAAGGCCAACAGCAATCCACTGGTAAGTTAAGTGACTGCTAGAAAAAACTTAGTTCCTTTTAAAGGAAAATGACATAATTCAGAGTCTCCACAAATATCACCCAAAAGGTCCATAATAAAATTCTTAGACAAGAGACAAAATATAGTTATGATTAAAAGACACCAAAAATAATCACGGAAGAATCAGTTAATAGTAAATCTAGAGATGACACAAACATTAGAACTAACATACAAGGCCTTTAACACAGTGATTATAAATAATTTAGGAAAAGGTGAAGAATGGATGAACAGATGGTAAGAGAAAAGGAGCTCTAAGGAAGACCCAAATGACAATTCTAGAACTGAAAAATACATTATCTTAAATAAACTCCAGTAGACGGGTATTCTTAGCGACTGTGCTCAGCAAAATATTTGAACTTGAAAACAGGTAAATATAAATTAGCCAAAAAGTCAAGAGGTGGGGAAAAATGAGTAAAACAAAGCAGAAATCTAAGACTACATGGGAAGCGTAACTGGAGTGCCAGGAGGAGGAGAGAATGAAAGAGAAGAAAATGGAAGAGAAGAAATACTTGAAAAGATAATGGTCAAATGATTTCCAAAACTGAGGAAAAATATCAAACCACATCCAAAATGACCAGTGAATCCCAAGCAGGATAACTACAAAGAAGAATACATCTAGGCACAATGGCATGTCATTACAACAAGGGACACGAGATGGGAGTAACATTTTTAGGTATTAAAGATAAAAATTGTCAACTTAGAATTCTGTATCCAGAGAGAAAACCTTCTCAAAAATGAAGGCAAAATACTTTTGTGGATAAATGAAATCTGAAAACTTCATCACCAGCATTTCTACACTGTAAGAAATCCCAAGGGCTTCAGGCTGAAAGGAAATGATTCTAGATGGAAAAGCTAATCTGCAAAAGGAATGAAGAACACCAGAAATAGTAAATATGTGAGTAAATATAAAATATTTTCCCCTTTATTTCTTTAAAAGTCTACTGACTATTTAAGAAAAAGGACAAAAATTATAAACTATACAAAATATAAGTAAAATGGTTAATAGTATGAAGACTCAGGAGAAGGTGACCCAACTATCATGAAGTTCGTACATTGTATATATGTGATAGAGTATTAATTTAAGGTATTATAATAAAAGTAATACCAAGATACAAATATTAAAAATTAAGGTAATTTAAGGTGGTAAATTAGGGACGTATATTATAATCCCCAGAGCCAACCACTAAGAGAGAATGAGAGACAGATAGGGAGGAAAGAAGAGAGGGATGGGAGGAGGGAGAGAGAGCAAAAAGGAGAGAGAAAATGGAATCTAAAAATTACTTGATTAATCAAAAAAAAAAGGGCAGAGGAGTAACAAAGGAAAATAGGACAATTAAAAACAAGTATCAAGACAGTAGACAAACTCAAGTATACCAATAAATGGGATACACACTCCTATTAAAAGACAAAGACTTACACTGGACTAAAAAATAGTAAAACAAAAACAAGATCCAACTGTATGCTGTTTGTAAAAGACACCCTGAAATATAGTAACTTATGAGATGCAGCTTAGAGGAAAATGCATTGTATTAAATATGTACATACATTTAAAAAAGCTAAAAATCAATTAGTTGCATATTTATCTTTAAGAAATTAGATGACGTACAGGAAATAAAATAATGTAGAAGAAAGACTATCTCCCGGAGTATTGTGTATGAGTAAATTTCATTAAACTTTTCCTACATGTATATGCACGTGCATGTGTATGTGGTTCTCAGTTTCCATATAAAATCTCTTTCTTTAGATTATGGTCAAAACCTTTTTGAAAATATTGTTTAGAGGTTTAAAGTTTTCAAAACACTGGATTACTTCAATAACCTAACTTGTCTCCCTACTTCTTCTACTAATCTCGTATTTTCTATTCTGTTATCTTGATTCTAAAATGCAAACTTGATCACACCACCTGCAAAATTAAAACCCTACAACTGCTTCCCACTGTTTTCAGGATAAAATTCAAAGATCTTAGAATAAATACAGAACCCTGCTCTTAACTACCTCTCCAGTTTTATTTCATCATATTATTTGATCATATAAGCCAGTTATAAGAAATTACTTTCAAGTTCACCAACTTTGCCATGCTCTTATGTTCCCATGCTTTTGAAAATGCCCTTCAGAGAATATGGGCCTTCACTTAGCTTATTATTTTAATTCCAGAGTTCACTCCTGTGGGAAATTTTTCTCCGTGTCTTCCATCCTCACTTCCAAATTAGCTAAAAGCATAGAGTCTATCTGATCTCATAGCACCGTAAAGTTCCTTCTACTATAGCATTTATCACACAGAATTGCAATTATGAGTGCTTAATACATGCTAAATAAACTTCTCCCAGCCATTTGCTGAGGATCCTCCCAAGTATATTAAATGATTTTATATGATTTCATAAGTAAGTGATCACAGCTCACTACTCAAAAATCATAAAATGGTCTTTTGGGTTAAATGGTAAACTGACTATTCCCATTTATTGTCCCCCCCTTCCAGGTCTCCTGCAAAATGAGCAGTAAAGGAATGTAAAAGTATTAACCAATAACAAAAAGCATGCCTGAGAAAAAGACTTCTACAAATATTCAGAAGACAAAGTGGGTGGAAGAGTAAGAAGCAATGAGGGGTGGCGGGGCGAACAAGGTTAGGAGAATGCAGAAAAGGGACCTACAGCTGGGAAAGGAGCCGGTCTATCCCTCCGAATCCCTGAGACGCTTTCATCCAGGAAATGATGAGTATCAAAGGGTAGAGTGAGCAGTAGGGTTGAAATCAGGATAATTAAAGTGTGCCGACCAAACACCGAATACCACCCCCTCTGCAGTCTTCATATTTGGCAGACAAGGAGGCACTGTGCCCCAGTCCCACAAGACGAGTTCTTCTCTAAAGAGTTAAAATGTCCTGGCAAAAAAGACTTTAGTCTTCTGACATTTAGGGTTCCTACCACACTAACAGCCACCTCCTCACCTACACAGACTTTACTGGTTAAACCCAAGAGTAGATAATCCCTACCTATGTATACAGAGACTCCAACCAAGTTTTTCATACCCCATTATTAAATATTAATGTACAAAGAGATATTATCTGATTTTTGAGGAAAGCCAGACTCACAAAAGAGAAAGACCTTGTTTACTAGACTATATTATGCTTTTGGTAATACATTAGATCAAATTGGTATTCTATTATATATGTTAATTTGTTATTTTTAAAAAGCATTATTTTTAGTTAAAAAAAAAAAAGATAACTACAGGGGAAAAAAGACTGTATCTTCCAAAGAGCAAAACAAAAAGATCAAGGTGAGACAACATGAGAACATAGGACAGAAAAAAATTATCCCAGAATTGAAGAATAAACAGTCTTTAGACTGAAAGAGCCCTCTAAGTAACTGATATGAATGAAAAACAAAGCCTCACAGATAGATATACCATTATAAAAATTTCAGATCATCATGGATGAAGTCCTGAAAAGCTTCTAGGCAGGAAAAAAAGTCACCGACAAAGGCTCTTGTAAAGACTTCGTATCAATACTAAAGATAATGGAGTAATTCCTTCTAAGCTGTGAAGGAAAATGATTTTCAACCACCAAGCTATCAAAGCAAATGAAAACAGGATAAAGATATTTTTAGATATAAGGACTGAGAAAATTTATCTCTGTGAAACCTTTTTTTTGTAAACTGAGGATGTGCTCCAGCAAAACAGGAGACAACCAAGAAAAGAAGAATCTGGAAAATAGAGGGCTCAACTCAGATTATTAGTGAAGAGCAGTCCTAGGATATAATCTAGATATCTAAAACAGGAGAACTGAAGTTCAGTCAGGTAGGGAGGTCTCTGGAGGAAAAGGTAGATTCAGTGTACCTAATATGAGAGAATTTAGAAAGAAAAAAAAAAAGAGGCTATGAGAAGGCAAACAACACAAAAAAAGAAATTCTAGGAAAAAAAAAATCTCTAACATAACTATAGTTACTGTAAGACCTTGCAGGGAAGAATGCTTACACAGTTGTAAGCTTTATTAATTTTCAGCCTTTAGGGCAGGAAGTAAGACTTAATTATGATTACAGAATGGAATGTAAATATTAAACCTTGACAATGTAAGAGTATAGTTAAGAAACTGAAGGGACAGATGAAAACTAATGGGAAAGGATAGGGAAGTTAATGTCCTCATTTACAATGTGGGGAGTCTACAGTTAGTGGTCAAAAAATAGTAAACATAGTACTTCAATTTACAAAGGTAAAACTGTTGTTTGATATTGGGAGAAGGGGGAGGAAGGCAGGTGAGCATTTGTTATACCAAGAAGTTAGTAGATATTTCTTAAATAGCATATATCAGGAAAGAATAATACATATTCAGAAATATGAAGGCAAATGCCAGAAAAAAAAAAGCTAAATGAATTAAGAGATTGCTTCTAGGAAGTGGGACTAGTGGTCTATAATACCACATGTTTTTATGACCATATACAGTGATTAAAACTATAAAAAAATTAAGTATAGAATGGACAGTTTCTTTTAGAGGCCATTAGACAAATGTCCAATTATCAACCCCTCTTCCAGTGGAGATAGGGACAAAGAGTCCTTAATTCAGTTGATGAAATTTAGTAACAGAATGTTTCCATATAGTTTACTGGTTAAAAAAAAAAAGTATACATACTCTACCCAATTTTATATCTTGTATTAGTAACTTGGCATACTTCCTTTGAAATGCTGACATAAGCCTTTAGAGAAGTTTAATCATCAGGGTATCCATGAACTTTAGCATCAGAAGGGCCCAGGTCTTAATTTAGACTCCTTCACTTGATGGCTGTATTACCTCGTACAAGGTACTAAGCCCCTTCAAAAGTAACTTCATCTGTGAACTGCAGATCATATTGCTTATCCTCATATAGTTAGATAACACACATCAACAGTCACTAATATATAATGTAGCAAGCAATCGTTGCAAAATAGCTTTGATTATTACTTACATTGGCCACCACTTTTACTTCTTTGTATTGTGCTTCATAGAAAATTCCAGCATTTTCCAGTGCTTCTGTTAGTGAGGGCCCATTTTTCACTTGCTTATCTAATCCATTCACAAATTCCTCTAGCTTGGAGCTTGCCTCTTCAAATTCTTTGGAGAACTTCTTCCCACCTGTCTTATCTAAAATAACAAAGGAAATATTCATTTCAGGACAAAAACAAAAAAGTAAAAAATGTAATGTTTTGAAGAAAACTCCTTTCTAAAGATAATCTATGAACCTGTTCTCGCTACCTTTGTAATATTCTTAGTCTCAGTTTCACCTTAAAGAAGGCTCTCCAAATCATAAAAATTACAAAAGTTTACTAAAATCATCACTGAACCTGTTAGAGTGAAACAAGAGTACATCACAAAGACACCTGTAATTAAGGTAAAGAAAAAGTTCAACTAAAAGTCTGTCAATCCTTTCTTCAGAAATCTGATACCACACTGCTAATTAGGAGTGACAGGATAAGGCTCAATTCTGTTCACTTTTATCATTAACTTTTACACTACAGAATATAATAAAATGCATGTCTTCGATAAAATGGATGTAATAAAATGCATCTCTTCAATAAAATGGAGGTTCAGAAAAAGTAAAGATAAAATTACCTGTGGGTGTATCACATAAACATTCTTTCCTACTTGAAGATCTTTGATAATTTCATATCAGAAGAGTGCAAGTCACGAATTTTTCAACAGTAGTGACATTACAAATAATTCCTTACTCTCCTAAGTATACTTCCTTCCTAGTGACTGCTGGAATACGACTCTTAAGTACAGGTACAAATTTTGACTTTGCCATTTACCAATTGGGCAAGCTACTTGTTTCCTTATGAAGTCTCAGATTTCTGAAGTAAAAAATTGAGGTTTTTAATATGCTCTGGGTTGGTGGGAGGATTAAATCAGATAACATGTAAAATTCTAAGTACGGTGCAAGAACAAAATAGGTGACAAAATAAGTAACTGATCATTTCCTCAATTATTTCAGAAACATTTATCAAATGCCTATTATGTACCAGGCACTGCGCTAGCCACTGGGATATTGCAATGAACAAATAACCTTCCTGAGATTTACATTCTAATCAATTATTAATATGACTATTATTTATAATTTACAAGGTAAGGAAAAGAGGGCAACTAACTAGATTTTATGAGGCATTACAATGACCTTATTAGAACATACCCAGATCAGCTAATCACACATGTGAAATATACCTGTCCATATACAACCCAATACACAGCAAGAAAGCACGAGAAGGAAAAGGACAGAATTTATTTGTTATTACTTTTTTATATTTATTTTTTTCTCCAGCTTTATTAAGATATAATCAACATAAAGCATTACGTAAGTTTAAGGTGCACAATGTGAAGGGCTAGAATTTACTTATGAAATTTATATGCATGAAAATCAACTGTCTGGGAAAGCAGAAGTGCCACAACTCATCTCTATAACCTAAGGTTTTCTTTATGGGAGAAACCAGTCTGTACTTGAAAATGACAGACCTGGAAAGAAAATCTCAGTTATCCTATTTAAAAAGATATAAACATTACCTTTTAAGCATTTGAGAGTTTCTGTGCTGCACACATCCACCCTCATAGTTGACAGCTGTTTTTCCTTCAATTCTATCTGATCTTCTGAGCGCTTGTATAGCAACAGCTCTTCAATGAGGGCCTGAGACTGAACACAGACCAGCGTCATATTTCATTTATGAGATCATTACTTATTCTAGCTTTCTTTGTTAAAATAAAACATGACTAAAACCTAAAAAAAATGTGAGAGGAAAAACACCCTACATATTTCCTCATGAAATCAAGGATATCGATAAAATTTCTCATGTCAAAACCATTATTTTCAGTTATATACTTTAAAAGATCCTTTCCTGAATTATTCAAAGCTAACTTATGGATATGGGGTAAGACTGAAACAAAGGGTCCATTTGTATCTTCTTTAAATTTTCATTAGATAAACACAGTCTTCTTATATTTAACTCTTAGCAGATTCTAATTTAGTAGAGCTTCATAGAAAGATGAACCCCTTGTCGGGGGTTTAGTATAGAACTCAGCTGGTAACAGATACTCTGGAAGGTTATTTTTCCATTAGGGGAAGAGATAAAACTCCCAAGTAATCTGATCACAATCTAGATTCCTTTAGAACAGTTCAAACATGTTTAAAATATAATTTATGTACAACTGAATAAAAATAAATCCTACTGGACTATACTAGGAACTGTAACACAAAAGGGGTGAATAATGTCTTAACATATTAAACATATTCTGTAACTTACTCGAAATTCAGCAACTATTTTAGACTTGAGAGCAGCTTTTGGATTCGTGGATGCTGTTGGAATTAAACAAAAGGTCACTGAGAATACAGATAGAAAAAGCTGACAAATACTCACAAAAGTTTTCAGCTCTACAGTTAAGGGTATACTCTTTGAACACACATCAAACATGCACATTTAAATCATAATTCCTAAACAGTGGAATACAAAATTAAAACACTCCCAGGCACTGTCAATATATACTGTTTAGACAGGTCTAACCTACTTACCTCCAACAGACCCTTTAAATCATAAAGTCCTAGAATTACTGATTTGGAGATACTGAGATACATAAAGTACCTTTTTTCCTAGTCTGACTGAGTATAAGAAGATCTCAATACTTCAAATTAAGTGTTCAAGAGCAGGATATCCAATTAACCTGAGCACTAGCTAAAGAAAATTAGTTAAAAACATCAACTCTATTCCTATGAATTTAGCTTTGGATTTCTTTTTCTGCTAACTGAATTCACAGCAAAAATAGACAGGGAAAGTTATAAGTACATGACCACTGTGGTTGAACTTTGGCTGAAATGATGACTCTTGTTGTTCCTAAGCATGCATGCAACTTACAATTGAATTGAAAGGATGTCAAAGGACTCCCTTAATAATGACGACTATCATATGCTTGCTGGAGTAAAACCATCCCAGTGTCTTGTTTCACCTCCCAATTCTGTATTTTACCTTGCTCCCTCCATACCTTCAAGTCTTTCTCAATATTCCTGTTTGGCCCACAGCAGCCTATTACATGCAGTATTCCACTCCCGTGATCTCATGCTGGGTAAACATGATAAACACAGCACAAGTTCCTGCTACAGACTGAGTTTCTGGCCATGATTTGAGGCCCTGTCTAATCTGGCAGAGTGCAACCCCACATCTGAAGGATTTCATGGCTCCCACAAAATTCTTCTTAATGCCCAGTCTCCTCTTCAGCTCTGCTGTTTACTACCAGAGGCTCTAACCTTATATGTATCTTTGAACCTGAGAGCAAGCTTGGGCACTAGCAAGTGTTTTTTTTTCTTCTTTCAATCCCCCAAATACTCTTGAATCTTCACTCATTGAAACCCTTTTTCTGCATTTCCTTTGTTTAAAAGTAGTTTTTTTTTTATTTCTTAAAAGAAGTTAATTCCATGATGGCTTGTTTAGTATAAGTCACTGGGAGCCTCCCAGGCCTGGAACACACAGGCTTGCCTATGGTTTATGCCAGGTACAATGTCAAATGGTCTACATTTTCTTCTGTTCCAAAGAGAGGAGGTTATTTTATATCAGTTGAGATTTTGTTCCTTACTTTGTGATTTCTTCCACTGCTTATTCGGTTGTTTGTTCAGATTTTCTTTCAGCTGCTTCTGAGCTTTGAAAGTAGTACCTGGAAAACATTTCAGTTTTTGCAATCTGGCATTATGGGAAGATGTTCTGTATGTCCACTTCAGTGTCAAAAGTTGCAGCAAGAAAAAAGGCAATCTGAGACTGTGTGTTGTTTCTTTCTTTCCTTTTCTTTCATTTTTATTAAAAAAAATAAAAACACCCACCAGATCTAAGAAGCTGTCAAATAAAGATGATTTCTATAATCAATGAAGCTACTGATTTTGAGAATAGGGCAGGAAGCTTACAGTCAACATATTCAAATGAAGAATTTAACAGATTCTTAGAAGATGCTATTTTTAAAGCAAATTTCTAGTCAAACCATGGTATCAGATATCACCAATTTCTACTTAATGGGTTAATTACATTCATCTAATACATGGAACTAGATAACTATTAAAAAACAGGTGCACAGCTTACTGCAAATCTAAACCAAAATAGACACTGAAGAAGGCCAATATATGCTTATTATCAAAATAGCTTAGTGAAAACTGAAACCCTGTCCAAAAATTCTCCAACAGTAAGAAGACAGGGCAATATTTATTAAACACAAAAAATGAACAATTTAAAACATTCAATTAAAGTAAAGAAAAAGGCAGGAAAGTAATGAGATGGCCATCATCACTGTAAATATGCTTGGCCTTCTGTAATCGATAAACAAAATCCAACCCTCCCAAAACCAGTTCTACTTAAATTTTAATTCAAACAGATTTTTCTAAGTATTTAAACAAACGGGGCCAGATCCAAAACTTTATCTTGCGTTATTAAGCAATAGGACCAGAGCTACACAATATACATAACTTTAGAACAATGAGTAAAATTTTTCTTTTAGGAGAGAAAAGACACTTACTCAAAGCTTCTCTCAGTGCCATAATCATTTCTTCTGGGTATACATTTCTATCTTCCCAGATTTTAAAGATTCGTTCTACAGACTTAGAGACAGATGGATCCCTGAAGAGAAAGAAAAAGACAGACATATAAAAATGTTAACTTATATCTAAATCGAGAAATCTGAAAATAAAGTTGTCAACAAAATTATTTTCCAAATACCTTCTGATGTTTACTTTAAAACATTTTTTTCCTACTGTCTAGGACTAAAATCCAACACTCTTATTCAATATTTCTTATTAATTACATAGATGACGCCTTGGATGACATACTGAACTTTCTGACGTATATGAAGCTGAGAGAGCTAATCACTGTGCTCATTAACTGGCATCCCAAAGACAGGTTGTATTCAGTAAGATGAAATCTAGTAAGGAAAAACCTGGTCCAAAAAACAAACTGTACTGGTACAGAATGAGAAGGCAGTGTTTAGCAATGCTACAACGTTTGCTTTTTCTTAAAGGTTTGGTGTAATCATGAATCAATCACATGGTGTAACATGTTTTCCAAAAAGCTATCAGCTAATACTGCAAGAACACCTATCTAGATGAGGGAGGTGAAGGGTATCACTTCACTGGTTGCCTCCCAATGGACTTCTGTGTCAGGTTGGTCATCTTACTTAGGAAGAAAAGTGTTAAAGTAGAAGTGTTTGACAAGTAATTATGAGGGAGCAAAAATTAAAATCATGTCTTATGTGGAACTGTAAAAGAAACAGAAAAACAATCTCAGGGATGGCATAACTTTTATAAAGAGGAGGAACCTAACTGGTTCTGTGTGATCCCAGGAGGCAAAACAAGGACAAGGGCATGAGGTAACAGGGAAATAAATTTCATTCTAACAGATTCACCAAAGAACTGACCACATTTCTAACATTCTTAACAGATCTGTCAAAAGACAGAAAGGGAAAGAAAAAAAGAAAAAGAAAAAAACTGGGGAACTTAACCTCTCCCCAAGTGAATCCAAACCCACATGGAGACTGGAAATAAAAAAAATGAGCTATGTCAACTTTATGGACCCTTTCAGAGTCTATGATTCCATAACATCATGTGTTCATGGGACTTTTTTTTCCTTTTGCCTAAAAACAGCACATACAGGCAACACAGAAAATGGTATTCATCATCGGGAAAATTGTATTTTCTAGAGATTTATGAGACACAGAGGAAAGCCTATTGTTCTTTCTTTTCCTACTTTTATGTTGATAGCCTTGTTCTCATTATAAAAATATGTGTATAGTTACTTACATACAGAAGTACGTAAGTATAAATAGTATTTATTATATTTATAGTATAGTACATATTGTATTTGTTACATCATAAACACTATACTTAAATATGTTTTATAGTATAAACAACATGCTATAAATACTATATTATAAACTTGTTTCCATAACACTGAGAAAATTACAGAAAGGTATTAAAAAAAATCCCCTCATTTTCACCAAATAGATTTAGAGTACACCAATTTCAGCATTACTATCTTCTACTGTTTTTTTTCCTATGATGCTAGTATTTTTCTGAAACCAGGTTTACACTGGTGTGTGCACACATAATTGTATTTTTTTCATTAATGAAACAAGCATTTCCCAATGTTTCAATCAACTCTGTAAACATAACTTTTAATGACTGTTCCAAAATTTACCAAATGCTTACTGCTAGATATTACTGCTGTTACTATATTTCTAACAATAATTAATGCTGTTATGAGTATCTTTTGGTCAAAGACTCTCTCCATCCTTAAAATAGAAACGTTTTCTGAGAGGGTTGTATCAATCTACACTCCCAAAATGAGTATGAGTATACTTCTGCAGCAATGGTTGTTTTCCCTTCAATTTGTATTCGTAATCTCAATTTAACCATTTCCCTGTTTAAAAATCTCTACGATAAAAACTTTCAAATATATTTAAAAGTGAAACCATCCGGATGCAAGAACTTAATATTTTGTCACATTTTCTACAACTTTCTTCTTTGAAGTATTTTAAAGTTAACCAGATATCATATTCCTTATCCCAACTCTTTTCTAACACTTTGTTTTAAAACTATTCTGCTACTACAATACCTAACAAATTCTTTTTTTGGGTTTCATTAATGTACAATTACATGAGCAACATTAAGATTACTAGACTCCCCCATTATCAAGTCCCCACTACATACTCCATTACAGTCACGGTCCATCAGCGTAGTAAGGTGCTATAGAATCACTACTTGGCTTCTCTGGCTTCACTACTGCCCTGTGTGCCAGAGCCATACCACATTATGCGTGCTATGGATAATGCCCCTTTTTGCCCCCTTATCCCTCCCTTCCCACCCATCCTCCCCAGTCCCTTTCCCTTTGGTAACTGTTAATCCATTCGTGGGTTCTGTGAGCCTGCTGCTGTTTTGTTCCTTCAGTTTTTTTCTTTGTTCTTATACTCCACAAATGAGTGAAATCATTTGATACTTGTCTTTCTCTGCCTGGCTTATTTCACTGAGAATAATACCCTCTAGCTCCATCCATGTTATTGCAAATGGTAGGATTTGTTTTCTTCTTATGGCTGAATAATATTCCATTGTGTACATGTACCACCTCTTCTTTATCCATTCATCTACTGATGGACACTTAGGTTGCTTCCATTTCTTATCTACTGTAAATAGTGCTGCGATAAACATAGGGGTGCATATGTCTTTTTGAATCTGGTAATTTGTTTCCTTTGGGGTAAATTCCTAGGAGTGGAATTCCTGGGTCAAGTGGTATTTCTATTTTTACGTTTTGAGGAACCGCCACGCTGCTTTCCACAATTGTTGTACTAATTTACATTCCCGCCAGCAGTGTAGGAGGGTTACCCTTTCTCCACATCCCCGACAACATTTGTTGTTGTCTGTCTTTTGGATGGTGGCTATCCTAACTGGTGTGAGGGGATATCTAATTGTGGTTTTAATATGCATTTCTCTGATGATTAGCGATGTGGAGCACCTTTTCTTCTGCCTGTTGGTCATCTGAATTTCTTTGGAGAAGTGTCTCTTCAGATCCTCTGCTCATTTTTTAATTGGCTTATTTGATTTTTGTTTGTTGAGGTGCAGGAGCTCTTTGTATACTTTGGATGTCAACCCCTTAATGGATATGTCATTTATGAATATATTCTTCCATACTGTAGGATGACTTTTTGTTCTACTGATGGGGTCATTTGCTCTACAGAAGCTTTTTAGTACGATATAGTTCCACTGGATTTCAGAGGGCTGCTGAAGGGACAGGGTTTTGCACAGAGATTGCTGTGCAGGAGAAGGGAGAGCTGGACAAGGTTGTCTGGGCACGCTCTGCCCAACTAGGTGGGAATCTTGGGGAGCTTCAGGTGCTCTATACCCCTGGATGCCTACTCAGCTCCAAGGCCCCCCACTGTGACACACAGCCTGCCAAACCTTCCTACTGGCCTGCAGGCACCTGCTCACAAACTGGCAGTCACTGCCCAGGCGTCAGGCCAGCCAGAGGGAGGCGACGTCCACAACAGCTAGAGACGCAGAGCACAAAGGTTTACATGTGTGTACTTGGCCCACTGGCTCTGACACCGGAGACAGGCACCGCAGATGGGAATCAGGAAACAGATCTTTCATACCCACAGGCACGAGCTCCGCTCCCCTACAATCCCCAACCTCACTCTAGGGGCTGAGCAGCTCCAGATACTAGAGTTTCTGAACACTAGTAGGACCCATACAGAAATATTAAATGACAAAAGAGCGTGGTTCTGACCAAAATCTCATAAACCCGAGAAAGAGGGCCAAATGAAACCGAACTCACCAATCTTCCTGAAAGAGAGTTCAAAATAAAAATTAGAAACATGCTTATGGAGGTACAGAAAAATATTCAAAGCTCAGGAACGAATTTAAGTTGGAGATTCAATCATTAAGAAATTCCATATCTGAAATGCAACATACAATGGAGGGATTTTAAAAGCAGATTAGTTGTAGTATAAGAGACGGTAAATGGAATAGAAATTAGAGAAGAGGAATACAACGAAGCTGAGGCACAGAAAGAAAAAAGGATCTCTAAGAATGAAAGAATATTGAGAGAACTGTGTGACCAATCCAAATGCAACAATATTCACATTAGAGGGGTACCAGAAGAGAGAGAAAAAGGGACAGAAAGTGTCATTGAGGAGGTAATTGCCAAAAACTTCCCCAATCTGGGGAAGGAGATAGTCTCTCAAACCATGGAGGTGTACAGATCTCCCAACACAGTGACCCAAGGAAGACAACATCAAGACATATAACAATTAAAATGTCAAAGATCAAGGATAAAGAGACTTTTAAAAGCAGCTAGAGAGAGAAAAAACATCACATACAAAGGAAAACCCATCAGGCAATCACCAGACTTCTCAACAGAAACAGTACAGGCCAGAAGGGAGTGGCATGATGTATTTAATGCAATGAAGCAGAAGGGCCTTGAACCAAGAATACTTTACCCGGCAAGATTATCATTTAAATTTGAAGGAGGGATTAAACAATTTACAGAGAAGCAAAAGCCAAGAGAATTTACCTCCCACAAACCACCTCTACAGTGCATTTTGGAGGACTCCTTTACATAGAAGTATTCCTAAAGCTAAAAAGATGTCACCCAAGGGAAGACGAACAGTACAGAATATGATTCATAACATACAAAGAATGGAGGAGGAAAAACAAGGAGGAAAAAAAAAAAAGAACCTTTAGGTTGTGTTTGTAATAGTATACAAAGTAAGTTAAATTAGAATGTTAGATAGTAAGGGAATTGCCCTTGAATCTTTGGTAACCACAAATCTAAAGCCTGCAATGGCAATAAATATGTACCTATCGATAATCACAGTAAATGTAAATGGTCTGAATGAACCCATCAAAAGATACAGAGTTACTAAATGGATAAAAAAACAAGACCCATCTATATGCTGCCTACAAAAGACTCACTTCAGACCCAAAGACATACACAGACTGAAAGTGAAGGGATGGAAAAAAATATTTCATGCAACTAATAGTGAGAAAAAAGCAGGAGTTGCAGTACTTGTATCAGACAAAATAGACTTCAAAACAAAGAAAGTCACAAGAGACAAAGACATTAAATAATGATAAAGGGGTCAGTCCTACAAGAGGACACAACTATTACAAATATCTATGCACCCAACACACAGGATCACACACATATGTGAAACAAATACTAACAGAATTAAGGGGAAAATACAATGCAATGCATTCATTTTAGGAGACTTCAACACTTTACTCACTCCAAAGGACAAATCTACCAGACAGAAAGTAAGTAAAGAGAAGAGGCAGGGAACAACATGTTAGAACAGATGGACCTAATGGACATCTACAGAACACTGCATCCAAAAGCAACAGGATACACATTCTTGTCAAGTGCACATGGAACATTTTCAAAATAGATCATATCTTAGGCCACAAAAAGAACCTCAGTAAATTCAAAAAGATTGAAATTGTATCAACCAGCTTCTCAGATCACAAAGGTATGAAACTAGAAATAAATTATGCAATGAAAAGGAAAGAGCCCACAAACACATGGAGGCTTAATAACATGCTCCTAAATAATCAATGGATCAATGTCCAAATAAAAAGAGAGATCAAGCAATATATGGAGACAAATGACAACAATAATTCAACACCACAAAATGTGTGGGATGCAGTGAAGGCCATGCTAAGAGGGAAATATATTGCAATACAGGCGAACCTCAGGAAAGAAGAACAATCCCAAATGAACACTCTAAACTCACAATTAATGAAACTAGAAAAGGAAGAACAAATGAGGCCCAAAGTCAGTAGAAGGAGGGACATAATAAAGATTAAAGCATAAATAAATAAAATTGAGAAGAATAAAACAATAGAAGAATCAGTGAAAGCAGGAGCTGGTTCTTTGAGAAAATAAACAAAATAGATAAACCCCTAGCCAGATATATCAAGAAAAAAAGATAGTCTACACACATAAACAGAATCAGAAATGAGAAAAGAAAAATCACTATGGACACCACAGAAATACAAAGAACTATGAGAGAATATTATGAAAAATTATATGGTAACAAACTGGGTAACCTAGAAGAAATGGACAACTTTCTAGAAAAATACAACCTGCCAAGGCTCACCCAGAAAGAAACCAAAAATCTGAATAGACCAATTACCAGCAAAGAAATTGAATTGGTAATCAAAAAACTACCTAAGAACAAAACTCTTGGACCAGATGGTTTACTGCTGAATTTTATCAAACATTTAGTGAAGACCTAATATGCATCCTCACTGAAGTTTTCCAAAAAGTAGAAGAGGAGGGAATAGTCCCAAACTCATTCTACGAGGCCAACATCACTCTAACATCAAAACCAGGCAAAGACACCACAAAAAAAGAAAATTACAGACGAATATCCCTGATGAACATAGGTGCAAAAATACTCAACAAAATATCAGCAAACCAAATTCAAAAATACATCAAAAAGATCATCCATTATGATCAAGTGGGATTCATCCCAGGGATGCAAGGATGGTACAACATTCGAAAATCCATCAACATCATCCACCACATCAACAGAAAGGACAAAAACCACATGCTCATCTCCATAAATGCTGAAAAAGCATTCGACAAAATTCAACATTCATTCATGATAAAAACTCTCAACAAAATGGGTATAGAGGCAAGTACCTCAACATAATAAAGGCCATATATGACAAACCCACAGACAACATCATACTTAACAGCGAGAAGCTGAAAGCTTTTCCTTTAAGATTGGGAACAAGACAAGGATGCCCACTCTCCCCACTTTTATTCAACATGGTTCTGGAGGTCCTATCCATGGCAATCAGACAACACAAAGAAAGAAAAGGCATCCAGATTGGTAAGGAAGAAGTCAAACTGTCCCTGTTTGCAGATGATATGATATAGCACAGAAAACACCCTAAAGAATCCACTCCAAAACTACTAGATCTAATATATGAATTCAGAAATGTTGCGGGCTACAAAATTAATACACAGAAATCTGTTGCATTCCTATACACTAACGATGAACTAGCAGCAAGATAAATCAGGAACACAATTCCATTCACAATCGCATCCAAACGAATAAAATACCTAGGAATAAACATAACATACCCAAGGAAGTGACAGACCTATACCCTGAAAACTACAAGACACTCTTAAGAGAAATTAAAGAGGACACTAATAAATGGAAATTCATCCCATGCTCTTGGCTAGGAAGAATTAATATCGTCAAAATGGCCATCCTGACTGAAGCAATCTACAGATTCAATGCAATCCCTATGAAAATTCCTACAGCATTCTTCAATGAACTAGAGCAAATAGTTCTGAAATTCATATGGAACCACCAAAGACCCCAAATAGCCAAAGCAATCCTGAGAAGGAAGAATAAAGCTATGGGGAATTACACTCCCTGACTTCAAGCTCTACTAAAAAGCTACAGATATCAAGACAATTTGGTACTGGCACAAGAACAGACCCATAGACTGGTGGAACAGAATAGAGAGCCCAGATACAAACCCAAGCAGATATGGTCAATTAATATACAATAAAGGAGCCATGGATATACAATGGGGAAATGACAGCCTCTTCAACAGCTGCTGTTGGCAAAACTGGACAGCTACATGTAAGAGAATGAAACTGGATTAGTGTCTAACCCCATACACAAAAGTAAACTCAAAATGGATCAAAGACCTGAATTTAAGTCATGAAACCATAAAACTCTTAGAAAAAAATATAGGCAAAAATCTCTTGGACATAAACATGAGCGACTTCTTCATGAACATATCTTCCCAGGCAAGGGAAACAAAAGCAAAAATGAACAAGTGGGACTGTATCAAACTAAAAAGCTTCTGTACAGCAAAGGACACCATCAGTAGAACAAAAAGACATCCTACAATATGGGAGAATATATTCATAAATGACATATCCGATAAGGGGTTGACATTCAAATTATATAAAGAGCTCAGGCACCTCAACAAACAAAAAACAAAGAAGCCAATTAAAAAATGGGCAGCTGACCTGAACACACACTTCTCTAAAGAAGAAATTCAGATGGCCAACAGGCACATGAAAAGATGCTCCATATGACTAGTCATCAGAGAAACGCAAATTAAAACCACAATGAGATTTCACCTCACACCAATTAGGATAGCACACCAAAAAGACAAACAGCAACAAATGCTGGCGAGGATGTGGGGAAAGGGGAACCCTCTTACACTGCTGGTGGGAATGTAAATTAGTACCATTGTGGGAAGCAGTATGGAGGTTCCTCAAAAAACTCAAAATAGAAATATCATTTGACCCAGGAATTCCACTCCTAGCAATTTATCCTAAAAATGCAGCAGCCCAGTTTGAAAAAGACATATGCACCCCTATGTTTATAGCAGCACTATTTATAATAGCCAAGAAATGGAAGCAAACTAAGTGTCCATCAGTAGATGAATTGATAAAGAAGATGTGGTATATATACACAATGGAATATTATTCAGCCATAAGAAGAAAACAAATGCTACCATTTGCAACAACATGGATGGAGTTAGAGGGTATTATGCTCAGTGAAATAAGCCAGGCAGTGAAAGACAAGTATCAAATGATTTCACTCATCTGTGGAGTATAACAAAGAAAAAACTGAAGGAACAAAGCACCAGCAGACTCACAGAACCCAAGAATGGATTAACAGTTACCAAAGGGAAAGGGACTGGGGAAGAGCGGTGTGAAGGGAGGGATAAGGGGCAAAAAGGGCTATTACAATTAGCACACATAATGTAGCGAGAGTGGGGGTGGAGTGGGGGGATACGGGGAAGGCAGTATAACACAGAGAAGACAAGTAGTGATTCTATAACATCCTACTATGCTGATGGACAGTGACTGCAATGGGGTATGTGGTGGGGACTTGATAACAGGGGGAGTCTAGTAATCATAATGTTGCTCATGTAATTGTATATTAATAGTAGCAAAATAAAAAAAATTGAACTGACCCCCCCCAAAGAAACTGTAAAAAATAAAAAAAACAATAAATAAATAATTGAACTTTTAATTACTAATATGACAAATGGCAGGCAAAAAATTTTTTTGTCTTTTCCTTGTTATTATGTAATTCTTTATGAACACTTTGTTGACCCCATTGCAAACATTTCTCCCACTCCCACTCTGTGGCTTGTCTTCTCACTCTGTACTATGTCTTTCAATAAATGAAAGGTCTTCATTTTAATGTAGCTAATTTTAATCTTATGAGGTGAGGTCATGAGATATTCTTTTTATATTGTCTTCAAAAAGATTGATAGTTCTTTCAAGTTCATGTATTTAACCTGCAATTAATTTTTGTGTATGGTGTGAATGGGATCTGATTTTTTATATATATAAGTAACTGTCCCAGCAATATATACGAAAAAGTTCTTTTTCCAGTGCCTGTAGTTTCATATAGAGGTCAATTATAAATATACATTGGTCTGTTTCTAGACTTTGTATTATGTTCCACTGGTTTCTTTGGCTATCTCTGGGTCAACACCATACTGCTTTATTTGTCACAGCTTTTTAAGTAGTTTTGAAATCTGATAGATCTAGTCTCTCACCTTGTTATTCTTCAAGAGTTTCTCAGCTCTCTCTTTTTGGGGGAGGGAGAGTAGGGAGCTGTCTGAATCCTTCCATATAAAATTCAATTTGTAAAATAGTGGTGCGGAACCCATTGGGATCTTAATTAAATTGCAGTGGATTTGTAAATCAATTTGGGAAGACGTGATGTTGTTAAATATTGAGTCTTTCCTATCCGTAAACATTTATTTAGCTTTTCTACCATGTTTCTCAATTTTGTTTCATAATTTTCTCTAGAGATCTTACACATCTTGTGCTAAGGTACAGTCAGTCCTCATTAATCATGGATTCCGTGCTTGCATATTCAGCCACTTACTAAAATTTATTTATAACCTCAAAAGCAGTACTTGTGATTTTGTGGTCATTCTTGGGCATGTACAGAGTTGTGAAAGGTGCATGTTCTCAGATAAGTTAAAACAAGGTGGTACTCTGCCATCTTATTTCAGCTAAACAAGTGTCCTTTTTGTCATGTGTTTAGTTCCACATTTCTTTGCATTTTTGTTGATGATCACAATGTTGTAAAATGGCCCCCAAGCATGGTGCTAAAGTTCTGTGTAGAGTTCCTCAGCATAAGATGACCATGATGTGCCTTACAGAGAACATATATGCATTAGATAAACTTAATCTAATTTATGCCTTAATTAGTGTTCATGTCTTAATTATTGTACTGTTATCTGTGAGTTCAATGTTAATGATTAATCTTCACAATATAATAATCAGTATCAAACAAATAAGGTATCTTTATATAGAAATACACATAAAACGGTACGTACTGATCAGTTGATAAAAATATTGTGACTAAGGGCTTAAAGGAACATAACCCTGTATTTCCTACAAGAGCAATGACTCAGTATTCACTAATTCAGTGTTCATGGCAACTTTAAACATAATTGCTGTGAATAACAAGAATCAACTATTTTTTTTTCAGTATAAGGAATTAAAATGTTTTTTATTTTATTACTTTGTTTCTGGTATATAATTAAAACAATTAATTTTACTATATTGGTTTGAGTCCAGCAATCTTGCTACACTCTCTTAAATAATGCCAATAATTTATTTGTGGATTTTCTTGGTTTTATATGTATACATTCATGTTATCGGCAATTAATGACAATTTTTAAAAGTTTTTTTCCTTTTTCATTAATACATTCAATTTTATATTAATATTATACATATTTATATATATTTATTCCCTTTCATTTATATATTTTCTTTCTTTTTCTGCCTTATTGTAGTGGTTAGGAACTCTATTACAAAGTTGAACAGAAATGCTGATACTGGGCATCATCCCTGTAGGTAGCATGTTCGCTATAGGTTTTTATTTTTGGAAGATATGTGTTATTTGACTGAAGAGATTTCATTCTAATATGGGTTTGTTTTATAATGAATGGGTTTTTTAAATCCACTGTTTCGGCAAATTTTGAGATCATCATAAGATTTTTCTCCGAATTTTTATGCGCATTGAATTATATGAACTTATTTTCCAATATTAAACCGTGCTTTCATTCCTGGGAATCTCCACATAGTTATGAGGTATTATATTTTTTATATTCTGCTAGACTCAGGCTGTTTTTTTACATATCCGCTCATGAATAAGATCGGTCTATAATTTTCTTTTCTCATACTCTCCTAGTCAAGTTCTGCTGTCAAGGTTATGCTAGTCTCATTTAAATAAACTGAGAAGCATTCTCTCTTTTCTTGGGACAAGTGTGCATAAGATTGGAATTATTTCGTCCTTTAGTACTTCATGAACTTGGTGAAGGATCTATTATGGGTGGTTTCTTTTTCTTCTCTTTTCATTAAATTTTGTTCTAATGGGTCTCAATTCTGTGATATACTTTTGGTCAAGTTGTTTCCATTAAAAAGTACTGATTTTCAACATTGCTAACTTAAAACTTCACATACAAGAATTCGGGGAAGATGGCGGTGTGAGCAGGGCGGTGGAACTCTCCTCCAAAAACCATATATATTTGTGAAAATACAACAAATACAACTATTCCTAAAAGAGAGGCCAGAAGATACAGTACAACAGCCAGGCTACAGCTACATCTGCGAGAACTCAGCACCTCACGAAGAGGGTAAGAAACAAAGCTGCGACCCGGTGGGACCCGAGCACTCCCCCAAACGCAGCACACCGGCAGGAGGAAAGGAATCAGAGTGGGGAGGGAGTGGAAACACAGACCGGCTAAATAACCAGCCCTGGTGATCCGCACAGGGAGCACAGACACACGTCGCATGGTGTATTGGAAATTAGAGAAACAGAAAGGCAGCATCCACAGGGACTGCAAGCGGGTCCCCTCAGCCGGCTCCCCTGGGACAAAAGAAAAGCGGGCCCTTTTTTAAAAGTCTTAAAGAGACAAGGGACCAACAGCGGAACAAAACCGTCCCAGCACACTCAGCCCAGGAGGTTGCAAATCTGGAGGAATTCGGACCCCCTAACTGGCTGCCGGGTCCTCTCACGGGGATAAGCAGCCTGCCATTCGCCCCACCCCCACCCCCACCGGAGCCGCAAAGGGTCCAGCAGATCCCACAGGGGCAGAACAGAGGGAGAGCAACCCCGCCCACAGCAACCACACATAATCTCCTCCAGCGAGCGAGCAGCTAACCGGGAAGGGCCACAGAACCCAACGCAAGGTCTGGAAGGCACCAAGGGGAGCAGAATGCACCTGGTGTGACTGCAAACTCCCACAGTGCCATAGGCTAGGCTGAGGGCGGCCACGCATACAGGCAGCTCAGGGGTTATCCCAGAGACTACCTCCTGGTGTGTGGGTACCCAGCTCAGGCTCCGGAGAAGGGCAAGGAGAACAACAAGCAGGAAGAGACTATGTTCTCCCAGCTGACACACATGGCACCTGCCAGCAACCACCTCTATCGCCATGAAAAGACACAGGAATATGGTCCAGACAAGGATCACCCAGACAACCCCAGAGAGAAGGCCTGATAGGATAGATTTAAACAATCTTCCTGAAAAAGAATTCAGAATAAAAGTCATAACCATGCTGATGGATCTACAGAGAAATATGCAAGAGCTAACGGAGGAAGTCAGGAGAGACAATGCAGAAATGAGACAAGCAATTGAGGGGCTTAACTGCAGACTGGACGAGGTGCAAGAGACTATTAATGGAATAGAAATCAGAGAACAGGGGTACAGAGAAGCTGAGGCAGATAGAGATAAAAGGATCTCTAGGAATGAAAGAATATTAAGAGAACTGTGTGACCAATCCAAATGGAACAATATTCGCATTATAGGAGTATCAGAAGAAGAAGAGAGAGAAAAAGGGATAGAAAGTGTCTTTGAAGAAAAAATTGCTGAAAAATTCCCCAAGATGGGGAAGGAAATAGTTTCTCAGACCATGGAAGCCCACAGATCTCCCAACACAAGGGACCCAAGGAAGACAACACCAAGACACATAATAATTAAAATGGAAAAGATCAAAGACAAGGACAGAATATTAAAGGCAGCCAGAGAGAGAAAAAAGACCACCTACAAAGGAAAACCCATCAGACTATCATCAGACTTCTCAACAGGAACCTTACAGGCCAGAAGAGAATGGCATGATATATTTAACGTAATGAAACAAAAGGGCCTTGAATGAAGAATACTATATCCAGCATGATTATCATTTAATTTTGAGGGAGGGATTAAACAATACCCAGACAAGCAAAAGTTGAGAGAATTTGCCTCCCACAAACCACCTCTACAGGATATCTTAAAGGGACTGCTCTAGATGAAAGCACTCTTAAGGCTAAAAAGATGTCACCAGAGAAAATAAAATCATAGCAAAGAAAGCAGACCATCCAAATACTAACTAAAAAGTAAAATCAACTATCCACAAAAACAGTCAAAGGAAACATAAATAAAACATCTAGCATATAAAGAATGGAAGAGGAAGAATAAGAAGGGAGAGAAATAAAGAATCATCAGACTGTGTGTATAATAGCTTCACAAGAGAGTTAAGTTACACTGTTAGATAGTAAGGGAATTACCCTTGAACCTTTGGTAACCACAAATCTAAAGCCACCAATGGCAATAAGTACATATCTATCAATAATTACCCTAAATGTAAATGGACTGAATGCACCAATCAAAAGACACAGAGTAACAGAATGGATAAAAAAGCAAGACCCATCTATACGCTGCCTACAAAAGACTCACTTTAAACCCAAAGACATACACACACTAAAAGTTAAGGGATGGAAAAAGATATTTCATGCAAACAGCAAGGAGAAAAAAGCAGGTGTTGCAGTACTTGTATCAGACAAAATAGACTTCAAAACAAAGAAAGTAGCAAGAGATAAAGAAGGACATTACGTAATGATAAAGGGGGCAGTCCAACAAGAGGATATAACCATTATAGATATACATGCACCCAACACAGGAGTGCCGACGTGTGAAACAAATACTAACAGAATTAAAGGAGGAAATAGAAAGCAATGTATTCATTTTAGGAGACTTAAACACACCACTCACTCAAAAGGACAGATCAACCAGACAGATAATAAGTAAAGACATAGAGACACTGAACAACACACTAGAAAAGATGGACCTAACAGACATCTACAGAACTCTACACCCAATAGCAGCAGGATACACATTCTTCTCAAGTGCACATGGAACATTCTCCAGAATAGACCACATTACAGGCCACAAAAAGAACCTCAGTAAGTTCAAACATATTGAAATTCTAACAACCAACTTCTCAGATCACAAAGGTAAACTGTACAAAGAAAACAAAAAAGCTCACAAATACATGGAGGCTCAACAACATGGTCCTAAATAATCAATGGATTTACGACCAAATTAAAACAGAGATCAAACAATATATGGAGACAAATGACAACAACACAAAGCCGCAACTTCTGTGGTACGCAGCAACGGCAGTTCTAAGGGGAAAGTATATTGCAATCCAAGCTTACTTAAAGAAGGAAGAACAATCCCAAATGAATAGTCTAACGTCACAATTATTGAAATTGGAAAAAGAAGAACAAATGAGGCCCAAAGTCACCAGAAGGAGGGACATAATAAAGATTAAAGCAGAAATAAATAAAATAGAGAAGAATAAAACAATAGAAAAAAATCAATGAAACCAAGAGCTGGTTCTTTGAAAAAATAAACAAAATAGATAAAACCCTAGCCAGACTTATTAAGAGAAAAAGAGAATCTACACACATAAACAGAATCAGAAATAAGACAGGAAAAATCATGACGATGGACCCCACAGAAATACAAAGAATTATTAGAGAATACTATGAAAATCTATATGCTAACAAGCTGGAAAACCTAGAAGAAATGGACAACTTCTTAGAAAAATACAACCTTCCAAGAGTGACCAAGCAAGAAACAGAAAACCTAACAGACCAATTACCAGCAACGAAATTGAATCGGTAACCCCCGGGCCTGATGGATTCACCTCTGAGTTTTATCAGACATACAGAGAAGAAATAATACCCATTCTCCTTAAAGTTTTCCAAAATATAGAAGAGGAGGGAATACTTCCAAACTCATTCTATGAAGCCAGCATCACTTTAATACCAAAACCAGGCAAAGACACCACAAAAAAAGAAAAGTACAGACCAATATCCCTGATGAACATAGATGCAAAAATACTCAACAAATATTAGCAAACCGAATTCAAAAACACATCAAGAAGATCATACACCATGATCAAGTGGGATTCACCTCAGGGATGCAAGGATGGTTACAATATTCGAAAATCCATCAACATCATCCACCACATCAACAAAAAGAACAAAAACCACATGATCACCTCCGTAGATGCTGAAAAGGCATTTGACAAAATTCAACATCCATTCATGATAAAAACTCTCAACAAAATGGGTATAGAGGGCAAGTACCTCAACATAATAAAGGCCATATGTGACAAACCCACAGACAACATCATACTTAACAGCGAGAAGCTGAAAGCTTTTTATCTAAGATTGGGAACAAGACAGGGATGCCCACTCTCCCCACTTTTATTCAACATAGTACTGGAGATCCTAGCCATGGCAATCATACAAAACAAAGAAATACAAGGCATCCAGATTGGCAAAGAAGAAGTCAAATTGTCACTGTTTGCAGATGACATGATATTGTACATAAAAAACCCCAAAGACTCCACTCCAAAACTACTAGAATATCTGAATTCAGCAAAGTTGCAGGATACAAAATTAATATGCAGAAATCTGTTGCTTTCCTATACACTAACAACGAGCTAACAGAAAGAGAAATCAGGAAAACAATTCCATTCACAATTGCATCAAAAAGAATAAAATACCTAGGAATAAACCTACCCAAGGAAGTGAAAGACCTATACCCTGAAAACTACAAGACACTGCTAAGAGAAATTAAAGAGGACACTAACAAATGGAAATTCATCCCATGCTTTTGGCTAGGAAGAATAAATATTGTCAAAATGGCTATACTACCTAAAGCCATCTACAGATTCAATGCAATCCCTATCAAAATACCAACAGCATTCTGTAATGAACTGGAACAAATAGTTCTAAAATTCATAAGGAACCACAAAAGACCCCGCATAGCCAATGCAATCCTGAGAAAGAAGAATAAAACAGGGGGAATTACGGTCCCAGACTTCAAGCTCTACTAACAGAGCTACAGTAATCAAGACAATTTGGTATTGGCACAGAAACAGACCCACAGACCAGTGGAACAGAATATAAAGTTCAGACATCAACCCAAACACATACAGTCAATTAATACATGATAAAGGAGCCATGGATATACAGTGGGGAAATGACAGCCTCTTCAACAGCTGCTGTTGGCAAAACTGGACAGCTACATGTAAGAGAATGAAACTGGATTACTGTCTAACCCCATACACAAAAGTAAACTCAAAATGGATCAAAGACCTGAAAGTAAGTCATGAAACCATAAAATTCTTAGAAAAAAATAGGCAAAAATCTCTTGGACATAAACATGAGTGACTTCTTCATGAACATATATCCCTGGGCAAGGGAAACAAAAGCAAAAATGAGCAAGTGGGCCTATAGCAAGCTGAAAAGCTCCTGTACAGCAAAGGACACCGTCAGCAGAACAAAAAGACATCCTACAGTATGGGAGAATATATTAATAAATGACATATCCGATAAGGGGTTGACATCCAAAATATATAAAGAACTCACGCACCTCAACAAACAAAAAGCAAATAAGCCAATTAAAAAATGGGCTGAGGATATGAATAGACACTTCTCCAAAGGAGAAATTCAGATGGCCAAGAGGCACATGAAAAGATGCTCCACATCGCTAATCATCAGAGAAATGCAAACTAAAACCACAGTGAGATATAACCTCACACCAGTAAGAATGGCCAACATCGAAAACAGAAACAACAAATGCTGGCGGGGATGTGGAGAAAGGGGAACCCCCCTACACTGCTGGTGGGAATGCAAATTAGTACAACCATTGTGGAAAGCAGTATGGAGGTTCCTCAAAAAACTAAAAATAGAAATACCATTTGACCCAGGAATCCCACTCCTAGGAATTTACCCTAAAAATGCAGCAGAGCCCAGTTTGAAAAAGACATATGCACCCCTATGTTTATCGCAGCACTATTTACAATAGCCAAGAAATGGAAGCAACCTAAGTGTCCATCAGTAGATGAATCGATAAAGAAGATGTGGTACATATACACAATGGAATATTATTCAGCCATAAGAAGAAAACAAATGCTACCATTTGCAACAACATGGATGGAGCTGGAGAGTATTATGCTCAGTGAAATAAGCCAAGCCGAAAAAGACAAGTATCAAATGATTTCACTCATATGTGGAGTATAAGAGCAAAGAAAAAAACTGAAGGAACAAAACAGCAGGAGACTCACAGAACCCAAGAATGGACTAACAGTTATCAAAGGGAAAGGGACTGGGGAGGATGGGTGGGAAGGCAGGGACAGGGGGGAAAAAGGGGCAGTACGATTAGCAGACATAATGTAGGGGTGGCATGGGGAGGGCTGTACAACTCAGAGAAGACAAATAGTGATTCTATAGCATCTCACTATGCTGATGGAGAGTGACTGTTATGGGGTATGTGGGGGGGACTAGATGAAGTGGGGAGCTTAGTAACGATAATGTTGCACATGTTATTGTAGATTAATGATACCAAAAAAGAAAAAAAAAACTTCACACACAAAAGCCACAAATGGTCCACAAAATATTTTCCTTTCTGTCTGTAGGTTTTATGATGCACTGATAGCATTACGCAATCCTCTTTCCCAATTTAGCAGCCTTCTTCTTAAAGTTTTTGATAGTTCTTTTGTCAATCCTATCACATTTGTAGATCAGATGACCAGTAATGGTGGATCTGTGTCCAATGACAACAATGTTGGTATGAATCTTTTCCTTTACCATTCTGATTTTAGTGCTAGTGGTGGTTTTCATGATATTTGTGTTCTGGTAGCAAACCCACTGCAAAAAAGGGGGATGTTCTTATGGGAAGATTTAAAATTACTAATTGAAGTTAGTCAGTGTTTACAGGATCATAAGGTCCTCATTTTTTTTCTTTAAGCCATTTCAGTTACTTGTATTTTGGGGGTAACAACCATTTGCCTGTATTTTCAAATTTTTTGGCATAAAGCTGTTCAGATTATCCTCTTCCTATGGTCTATAATATCTGTAAACATGTCCATCTTTTACTTTTCTAATACTTTTTTCTTGATCAGTCTCAAAGAACCAATGCTTTTTTTGAACTTCTACTGTATGCTTATTTGTTTGGTCTTGTGGTATGTTTTCCCCTCAATTTTCTTTTTATTGTGGTAAAACACACATTACATAAAATTTACCATCTTAATCATTTTTAAGTGAACAGCTCAGGGCATTGTACATTCATACTGTTGTGCTACCATCACCACCATCTATCTCCAGATCTCTTTTTATCGTTCAAAACTGAAAGTCTATAGCCTTTAAACAGTAAGTAACTCCCTACTCTCCACTCCCTCCACCTCCTGGCAACCATCATTTTACTTTCTTTATGAATTTGACTATTTTAGGTACCTCATCATATGTTTGATTTTAAAAATTTCATTAGTTTCTTCCCTTATTTTACAGACTTCCTTCCATTGGCTTATTTTGCAATACTTTGTAAAACTCCTTGAGATAGAGTTCATTAATTTTGGAGGATTTTTTACGTTCCTGAGAGTTTTATAAGTGCTTTACCTATACTAGCTTGTTTTTCCTCACAACAATGCTGATAAAAGCTGTACTATTATTCTCATTTTACCAGTGAGAAAACTATTAAAGCACAGAAAAACTATGTAACTAGTCTAACAAGTGGCAGATTGAGGATCTGAGATTTGAGCCTAGGCAACCTGATTCCAAAGCTTGCATTCTTAACTTCTAAGCTTCACTGCTTCCCAAGAAAAAAGAGATATTCTAGGAAGAAAAGTCCATAGGCACTTATACTGAGGCATACACAGTATGAGTGTTTGGCTAGAGCAATGGCTCATTATTGGGACATGGGAGAACTGGTGACACGATATGAAGGAAGGCTGAGATTTGATTGCAGAGGGCTTTAAGTGCCTTCTCAAGGAGATTGGATAATAGTACTGCAAGGTAAAAAAAAAAAAAAAACTCAATGAAGGCTACTCAGTGACAATGTCATTCTTTCTTAATTTTTTAAATGTTCAATTTCTTGTCTTAAAGCAGTTTTGTATCATTTATTATCAGTATACTCATCTGTAAAGTGAAGACAATAATCTTTGCCCCTAACTATATTATACAGTTGGTTTGAGAATCAAAGAAGGTAATAAAAATGAAAGGAATTTGCTCAATCATAAATATAAAAATGTATTTTAAAGAATGACTGGATAACATTAGTTAGTAATAATAGTAGGAGTAATCACCATCTTCATCATCATAACAGCAGCTAACATTTGTAAGTGGTTTATTATATGTCAGTCACTGTTCTAAGCTCTTTGTATGTATTATTAACTCACTTAGCTTCCATACTCTATGGGATAGGTACTATTATTGACTCCATTATACAGATAAGAAAATTGAGGCTAATTTAAGTTGCCTAAAGTGATTCAGCTGGAGCAGGGCAGAACCAGCATTCAAATCCATGTACAATGGTTCCTATGGTCTTAAACCACTGTATCTCTGGACATCAATGGGTATGCAGCCTGAAGTGAATGAAAGGATATCAGAAACTAGTTAAGCTGTTGTAATAATATAAATAAAGCAAACAAAGATAATAATGGGAAATTAAAAGGCAGCGAGAAAAAGAGGAAGACACAGCAAAAGCATCAGCCCCTGGTAAGTAACTAAGAAATGAATGGACAAGAACTTAAAATTACTAATGGGCTGTTATAGGATGAAAAACTGTAAGTTTAGGAGGACTATGTGGTAGAACTCAAGTAATACAGGACTAGAGTCAGAAAAGGCTTAGTTCTAGTCTCAGCTCTTTTACTAGATTGTCATTTTACATTGGGCAGTTTCTTAACTGCTCTGGGCTTCAGTTTTCTCACTTTGTAAAGAGGAATAATAAAAGCCAACCTGTTTACCTGAAAAGTTGATCACTGTGAATTTCAAATAACATCTGTATAATAATTTTCAATTTATAACACATTTTCATAAACATTGTAGGAGTAGGCTTTATACAAACGTCAAGTGCATTAATGTTTCAGACATTCAGAACTGAATATCATAATGTAACAATGAAGGAGCAATTCCCAGAAAATAGTTGAAGACATGGAAAAAAATCCAGAGATACAGATATAGCCCTTATTAGTACATGAATAACATTTAAATCCATGAGTAGACAAATCTCTGAGAACATGTGCAAAGACACAAGAAAGTAGGGGTGACAGTTTAATCAGAAAGAGAAAGCTGCTAAAACCCAAACTCCCAAATGGTTTCAAGACTTTCTTCACTAACAAGGAGCTGTGGAGGTCATGAGAAACCCTTCTTATGCTGGGTTTATTTCAGAACACTAAGCTAATCAATTTCCCAAAATCTGTCATGACATCTTTTCCCAAGAAAGGTCAGACATACAACTCTCTCTATACTCTTAGAATTAAAAAAAAATTACATTAAGCTCTGATGATAATTAGTATAAATTCACTTTTCAATTAAAGATGAGAATTTAAAAACAAAAATGACTGCCTTTTATGAAAATCCTGGGATAACAACAGGCCTTAGGAAAGTTCCACCCACATCAAAGATATACCTACTCTCAAACAATCCTGACATAATACAAGCAAACCTTCAGTTCTTATAGGGATTTTTCTGTAATCTATATATAATGTGTGTGTGTATTTATTTATTTATTTTAATTAAGGTATCATTGATATACACTCTTATGAAGGTTTCACATGAAAAACAATGTGGTTACTACATTCACCCATATCATCGAGTCTCCCTCCATACCCCATTGCAGTCAATGTGTGTGTTTATATATAAAAACTTATTGAAGTCATTGCTGGTAGCAGAGTTAATTCAGAGTTTTCCAAGCAGTAACTCTGACATTCATGAAGACACTTTCCCTGTGCTTCTAATTGAAGTTTTAATGATTCTGTTCTCACAATGACATACACATTCAGATGAACTGATGTTTTGTCCCTTAGCTAAGAACTCTAGGATACAAACGGTAAATAAATATCAGATTGGCTTACCTTCATTTATGCCCCTCCTCTCACACACATATTCTCATTACAATAAAAACTAGTCTCCAGGTTCTCAGCCTATGGAATTTCAAGCCAGGGAGGAAAGAATAAACTGAAATTTAATAAATGAAAGGAGCTGTTGAGTAACTGTTTGGAAAGAAAAAGTTTTCCAACCCATCTGATAGTACTGATTTCTCTCTTCCATCATCTCTCTTAACATAAGGCATTAAGTCCACTCCACAGCAACTCTTAATCAAGTGAAATTAAGTAACTCCTTAGAGGGATTAAAGGAATAAAATGAATGCCTTAATGCAGAGGTCTCTAGGTTGCCTTTGGCTCAAATTTA
This sequence comes from Smutsia gigantea, assembly GCA_032199065.1. Taxonomy (NCBI): domain Eukaryota; kingdom Metazoa; phylum Chordata; class Mammalia; order Pholidota; family Manidae; genus Smutsia; species Smutsia gigantea. Next base: position 87,783 of record JAVSCE010020475.1, read on the forward strand.
GTCATCAAATGTATTCTGTTTGGCTAGTGATATTTACTATATTTTTTAATTAAAGTCTCACTGATAGCAATCTTTTCTTCTTTTTTTAATGTGATTCAGCTTCACACATCTAAAAAAACTGGGAGACTTCTTATAAAAATCCAGATTCTGACTTAGGTTAAAAGTGAGAAAAGTCTTTGGAAGGTCTGGCAGCATGTGTCTGGACTCGTATTTCCTTATGGCCATACACTAGGGCTAAGGAGCTGCTGCCCTTTTAGATAGGTTTTTCCTCACATTCAACCCACCTCACTCATCCATGTTACCCTTCGGGAACTTCTACACATTTGTCCCTCCTGCAATAAAGGGATTAAAATGATAGCTTTAAATTAAGAGAAAAGAATTCACAAAAGGTTAGAAATGTATTTAAAATATAACTGTAAACAGAAATTTTAAAAGGGATAGTGATGGCTAGGATGGGGCTGTTTAAGGAATATGGAAGCTCTTATCTTAAATCCTCTCATTTACCATACACTTTGTAAATAATTTCTTTGTAAGCAAGAATATACTGTTTCACTGATTTGAGTCTTCTCTTACTGCTTCCATTATTAAAATATATATTGATAACTGATAGGGGAACTGTGGCCTTACTGTTCTTTCAAAAAATTACTTTGGATATTTATCCTTCCACTTTAAACCCTATTGACATTTTGACTGGGCTTACACTGAATTTACAGATTACATACTGGGAAAGAATAATTTTTTTCTAACAATACCAAATCTTTCTTTTCAAATGGTAAGTGTGTATGTATGTACATATATATGTGTGTGTGTATTATCTAATATATCTTCATTATTCCAGGTCTTCTTTAATATCCTTTAGTGACGTTTTAAGATCTTGTTTATAAAAGCCTTATCTGTTTCTTATTACATTTATTCTTGGGTGGGTTTTCTTTTATTTTGGGGGGCAGTACATTTTATTACAAAAGGAACTTTTTTTCCTTATTACATTTTCAAATTGATTACTCCTAGCATACATGGGAAAACTACTGCTTTTCTATGTTGAACTTGAATCTGGTCATTTAACCCAAACTCTCTTATTAGTTGATTCTACATAAGCAAGACTACAAACTCAGGACAGACCTGCCCTGCTGCCTGTTTTTGTAAATAAAGTTTTATTGGAACACAGCCACACCCATTTGTTTATGCCCTGTTATGGCTGTGTGATGCTATAATGGCAGAGCTGAGTAGTGTCTACAGAGATCCTATGGCCTAAAATACTTAGTATGTGGTACTTTATAGGAAAAGGTTGTTTACCCGGAAGTAGGTAATCCTATCTGCAAATAACAACAATGCAGTCTCTTCTAAATGCATTCTTTTTTTTTCTTTCTTTCTTTACTTACGTAGAAATTAATGGATCTCCAGCATAATGGTGAATAGCAATGATGATAGATGGCAACCCTGTCTTAGAAGGCTTTCATTATTTCACCATAAAGTCTGATATTTACTACTGCTTCCCTGAGGATACTGTTCAGAATTAACAACATTTTCAGGCTTAAAATTTGAATCTAAAGGACAATACTTTATTCTCAGATTATGCCCTTCACACCTTTTTCTGTAAAACAGTAATAGTAATCCAAGGTAGTTGCTTAAAAAAATATCTTTATATAGTAAAATAAAAGCTGACAACCTCATACTAATCCACGAACTAGTTCACAAAATATAAGTTTAGGAAACACTAGGTTAAGTTTTAAAAAGACTATATAGTGATATTACAGTAGTGGACATTACCCAGCATACTGCTCTTCTTATTCAAAATTATACTGGGGTTTATATATGTAAAGGCAAAGCAGAGATTAGTGGTTAAATGGCAAAGAACATGGGCTTTGGGGTCTACACAGGCTTGGGTAGGAATCCTGCACACCCACACAACCCCTTTCCCCACAGCTGTGAGAGCTAACCCAGCTACTTCATCTCTATAAGCCACAGTTTTCCCCTTTTCAAAATAGGGATAATATCAGCAGCCACTTTATAAAGTTGTTCTCAGGATTAAATGACTTAAAGCTCACAAAGCACTTTGTTTGTATACTATCTGGTTAAGAATAAGTGTTCAGTGTTAGATGCTCTTACTATTTACAGCAGCCAAGATATGGAAGCAACCTAAGTGTCCATCAGTAGACGAATGGATAAAGAGGAAGTGGTGCATATACACAATGGAATATTATTCAGCCATAAGAAGAAAACAAATCCTAACCATTTGCAACAATATGGATGGAGATAGAAGGTATTATGCTCAGTGAAATAAGCCAGGCAGAGAAAGACAAGTATCAAATGATTTCACTCATGTGTGCAGTATAAACAACAAAGCAAAAACTGAGGGAACAAGACAGCAGCAAACTCACAGAAGCCAAGAATGGACTAACAGTTACCAAAGGGACAGGAACTGGGGAGGGTGAGTGGGAAGGGAGGGATAAGGGGAATAAGGGGCATTACAATTAGCACACATAATGTAGGGGGTGGGGGGCATGGGGAAGGCAATATAACAAAAAGAAGCCAAGTAGTGATTCTGTAGCATCTTACTACACTGATGGACAGTGACTGTAATGGGGTATGTGGTGGGGACTTGATAACAGGGGGAATCTAGTAACCACAATGCTGCTGATGTGACACCTAAGATTATATATCAATGATACCTTAATAAAAAAAAATGTTAGGTACTATTATTTTATGTATTTCTGACATGTGTATAAATCTCTACTACTACTTGGTATATTCAAGGAGACCCATATTTTAACCTTTTGTCATACCAAAGTAGATATCTCAAGCTAACAATCCAAAGAAAGGAATAGGATCATTCAGTTCTCTGTTAATTCTTTTTTTCTTTCTTTTTTTTTGGTATCGTTAATGTACAATCACTTGAACAACATTATGGTTACTAAACCCCCTATCATCAAGTCCTCCCCACATACCCCACTACAGACACTATCCACCAGTGTGGCAAGATGCTATAGAATCATTACTTGCCTTCTCTACAAATAATGCCTTTCCCGTGTCCCCCGCCGCTGCATTACGTGTGCTAATCGTAATGCCCCTTTTCCTCCCCTTATCCTCTCCTTCCAACCCATCCTCCCACTCTCTTTCACTTTGGTAACCTATTTGTCCATTCTTGGGTTCTGTGAGTCTGCTGCTGTTTTGTTCTTTCAGTTTTTCCTTTGTTCTTATACTCCACAGATGAGTGAAATCATTTAATATTTGTCTTTCTCCGCCTGGCTTATTTCACTGAGCATAATACCCTCTGGCTCCATCCACATTGTTGCAAATGGTAGGATTTGTTTTCTTATTATGGCTGAATAATATTCCATTGTGTATATGTACCACCTCTTTATCCATTCATCTACTGATGGACACTTAGGTTGCTTCCATTTCTTGGCTATTGTAAATAGTGCTGCGATAAACATAGGGGTGCATATGTCTTTTTCAAACTGGGCTCCTGCATTCTTAGGGTAAATTCCTAGGAATGAAATTCCTGGGTGAAATGGAATTCTATTTTTAGTTTTTGAGGAACCTCCATACTGCTTTCCACAACGGTTGAACTCGTTTACATTCCCACCAGCAGTGTAGGGTTCCCCTTCCTCCACATCCTCACCAACATTTGTTGTTGTTTGTCTTTTGGATGGTGGCCATCCTAACTGGTGTGAGGTGATATCTCATGGTGGTTTTCATTTGCATTTCTCTGATGAGTAGCAACGTGGAGCATCTTTTCATGTGCCTATTGGCCACGTGAATTTCTTCTTTGGAGAAGTGTCTGTTCAGCTCCTCTGCCCATTTTTTATTTGGCTTATTTGCTTTTCTTTGTTGAGGTGCACGAGCTCTTTATATATTTTGGATGTCAACCCCTTATCTGATATGTCATTTATGAATATATTCTCCCATACTGTAGGATGTCTTTTTGTTCTACTGATGCTGTCCTTTGCTGTACAGAAGCTTTTTAGTTTGATATAGTCCCACTTGTTCATTTTTGCTTTTGTTTCCCTTGCCCGGGGAGATATGTTCATGAAGAAGTCGCTCATGTTTATGTCCAAGAGATTTTTGCCTATATCTTTTTCTAAGAGTTTTATCGTTTTCATGACTTACATTCAGGTCTTTGATCCATTTTGAGTTTACTTTTGTGTATGGGGTTAGACAGTAATCCAATTTCATTCTCTTAAATGTAGCTGTCCAGTTTTACCTACACCAGCTGTTGAAGAGGCTATTTCCTCCTTTATCATATATTAATTGACCACGTATGCCTGGATTTATATCTGGGCTCACTATTGTGTTCCACTGGTCTATGGGTCTGTTCTTGTGCCAGTACCAAATTGTCTTCATTACTGTGCCTTTGTAGTAGAGCTTGAAGTCAGGGAGTGTAATTCCCCCTGCTTAATCTTCCTTCTAAGGATAGCTTTGGCTATTCAGGGTCTTTTGTCACTCCATATGAATTTTAGAACTATTTGCTCTAGTTCACTGAAGAATGCTGTTGGTATTTTGATAGGGATTGCAGTGAATCTGCAGATTGCTTTAGGCAGGATGGCCATTTTGACAGTATTAATTTTTCCTATCCATGAGCACAGGATGTGTTTCCATTTATTAGTATCTTCTTTAATTTCTCCTACGAGTGTCTTATAGTTGTCAGTGTATAGGTATTTCACATCCTTGGTTATGTTTATTCCTAGGTATTTTATTCTTTTTGATGCGATTGTGAATGAAACTGTTTTCCTGATTTCTCTTTCTGCTAGTTCACCATTATTGTATAGGAATCCAATAGATTTCTGTGTATTAATTTGGTATCCCACAACTTTGCTGAATACAGGTATTAGATCAAGTAGTTTTGGAGTGGATCCTTTAGGGTGTTTATGTACACTATCATGTCATCTGCAAAAAGGGACAGTTTGACTTCTTCCTTACCAATCTGGATGCCTTTTATTTCTTTGTGTTGTCTGATTGCCATGGCTAGGCCCTCCAGAACTATGTTGAATAAAAGTGGGGAGAGTGGGCATTGTCTTGTTCCCGATCTTAAAGGAAAAGTTTTCAACTTCTGACTGTTAAGTATAATGTTGGCTGTGGGTTTGTCATATATAGCCTCTATTATGTTGAGGTACTTGTCCTCTATACCCATTTTGTTGAGAGTTTTTACCATGAATGGATGTTGAATTTTGTCAAATGCTTTTTGAGCATCTATGGAGATGATCATGTGGTTTTTGTCCTTCTTTTTGTTGATGTAGTGGATGTTGATGGATTTTCGAATGTTGTACCATCCTTGCATCCGTGGGATGAATCTCACTTGATCATGATGGATGATCTTTTTGATGTATTTTTGAATCTGGTTTGCTAATACTTTGTTGAGTATTTTTGCATCTATGTTCATCAGGGATATTGGTTGTAATTTTCTTTTTTTGTGGTGTCTTTGCCTGGTTTTGGTATTAGAATGATGTTGGCCTCGCAGAATGACTTTGGGAGTATTCCCTCCTCTTCTACCTTTTGGAAAACTTTAATGAGGATCGGTATTAGGTCTTCATTAAATGTTTGATAAAATTCAGCAGTGAAACCATGTTGTCCAGGAGTTTTGTTCTTAGGTAGTTTTCTGATTTCCAATTCAATTTCTTTGCTGATAATTGGTCTATTCAGATTTTCTGTTTCTTCCTGGGTCAGCCTTGGAAGGTTGTATTTTTCTAGAAAGTTGTCCATTTCTTCTAGGTTATCCAGTTTGTTACCATATAATTTTTCATAGTATTCTCTAATAATTCTTTGTATTTCTGTGGTTTCCGTAGTGATTTTTCCTTTCTCATTTCTGATTCTGTTTATGTGTGTAGACTCTCTTTTTTTCTTGATAAGTCTGGGTAGGGGTTTACCTATTTTGTTTATTTTCTCAAAGAACCAGCTTCTGCTTTCATTGATTCTTCCTATTGTTTTATTCTTCCCAATTTCATTTATTTCTGCTTTAATCTTTATTATGTCCCTCCTTCTACTGACTTTGGGCCTCATTTGTTCTTCCATTTCTAGTTTCATTAATTGTGAGTTTAGACTGTTGATTTGGGATTGTTCTACTTTTCTGAGGTAGGCCTGTATTGCAATACATTTCCCTCTTAGCACGGCCTTCACTGCATCCCACACATTTTGTGGTGTTGAATTATTGTTGTCATTTGTCTCCATATATTGCTTGATCTCTTTTTATTTGGTCATTGATCCATTGATTATTTAGGAGCATGTTATTTAGCCTGCATGTGGTTCTGGGCTTTTTCATTTTCTTTGTGTAATTTATTTCTAGTTTCATACCTTTGTGATCTGAGAAGGTGGTTGGTACAATTTCAATCTTTTTGAATTTACTGAGGTTCTTTTTGTGGCCTAATGTATGATCAATTCTTGAAAATGCTCCATGTGCACTTGAGAAGAATGTGTATCCTGTTGCTTTTGGATGGAGTATTCTGTAGATGTCTGTTAGGTCCATCTGTTCTAAAACGTTGTTTAGTGCCTCTGTCTCTTTATTTATTTTCTGTCTGGTTGATCTGTCCTTTGGAGTGAGTGGTGTGTTGAAGTCTCCTAAAATGAATGCATTGCATTCTATATCCCCCTTTAATTCTGTTAGTATTTGTTTCACATATGTAGGTGATCCTGTGTTGGGTGCATAGATATTTATAAGAGTTATATCCTCTTGTTGGACTGACCCTTTGATCATTATGTAATGTCCTTCTTTGTCTCTTGTGACTTTCTTTCTTTTGAAGTCTGTTTTGTCTGATACAAGTACTGAAAATGAAACTCCTGCTTTTTTCTATGAGTTGCATGAAATATCTTTCCATCCCTTTATTTTTAGTCTGTGTATGTCTTTGGGTTAGAAGTGAGGCTCTTGTAGGCAGCATATAGATGTGTCTTGGTTCTTTATCCATTCAGTTAACTCTGTGTCTTTTGATTGGTGCATTCAGACCATTTACATTTAGGGTGAATATCGAAAGGTATGTACTTACTGCCATTGCAGGCTTTAGATTCGTGGTTACCAAAGGTTCAAGGGTAATTACCTTATTGTCTAACAGTCTAATTTAACTCACTTCGTATGCTATTACAAACACAACCTAAAGCCTCTTTTTTTTTCCCTCCACTTCTTCCTCCTCCATTCTTTGTATGTTATGAATCATATTCTGTACTCTTTGTCTAGTCCTTGGGTGACATCTATTTAGCCTTAGGAATACTTCCATCTATAGGAGTCCCTCCAAAATGCACTGTATAGAGGTGGTTTGTGGGAGGTAAATTTTCTCAGCTTTTGCTTACCTGATAATTGTTTAATGCCTCCCTCAAATTGAAATAGATAATCTTGCCGCGTAGAGTATTCTTGGTTCAAGGTCCTTCTGCTTCATTGCATTAAACACATCATGCCACTCCCTTCTGGCCTGTAAGGTTTCTGTTGAGAAGTCTGATGACAGCCTGGTGAGTTTTCCTTTGTATGTGGTCTTTTTTCTCCCTCTAGCTGCTTTAAAAAGTCTGTCTTTATCCTTGATCTTTGACATTTTAATTATTATATGTCTTGATGTTGTCTTCCTTGGGTCCCTTGTGTTGGGAGATCTGTGCACCTCCATGGCTTGAGAAATTATGTCCTTCCCCAGATTGGGGAAGTTTTCAGCAATTACCTCCTCAATGACACTTTCAATCCCTTTTTCTCTCTCTTCTTCTTTTGGTACCTCTATAATGAGAATACTGTTCTGTTTGGATTGGTCACTCAGTTCTCTCAATATTCTTTCTTTCTTAGAGATCCTTTTTTCTCTCTGTGATTCAGCTTCTTTGTATTCCTGTTCTCTAATTTCTATTCCGTTTACCGTCTCTTCTACTACATCTAATGTGCTTTTAAATCCCTCCATTGTATGTTGCATTTCAGATATGGAATTTCTTAATGATTGAATCTCCAACTTAAATTCGTTCTTGAGTTCTTGAGTATTTTTCTGTACCTCCGTAAGCATGTTTCTAATTTTTATTTTGAACTCTCGTTCAGGAAGATTGGTGAGTTCAGTTTCATTTGGCCCTTTTTCTGGGGTTTGTGAGATTTTGGTCTGTACCATGTTCTTTTGACGTTTCATATTTCTGTGTGGTGCCCACTAGTGTGCTGAAACTCCAGTCTCTGGAGCAGCTCATCCCCTAGAGTGACGTTGGGCGTTGTAGGGGAGCAGAGCTGCTGCTTGGGGAGAGTAAAGATCTGTTTCCTGATTCCCGTCTGCGGTGCCTGTCTCCAGTGTCAGGGCCAGTGGGCCAAGCACACACGTGTAAGCCTCTGTGCTTTGCGTTTCTAGCTGTTATAGGTGGGGCCTCCCTCTGGCTGTCCTGATGCCTGCACAGTGACTGCCGGTTTGCGAGCAGATGCCTGTAGGAAGGCTCGGAAGGCTGTGTGTCACAGTGCAGGGCTTCGGAGCTGCGTAGGCATCCAGCGGCATGGAGCACCTGAAGCTCCCCAAAGTTCCCAACCAGCTGGGCAGAGCGTGCCTAGACAACCTTGTCCAGCTCTCCCTTCTCCCGCACAGCAAGCTCTGTGCAAACCCCGCCCCTTCAGCAACCCTCTCACTGCTAGGAAGCCTGTCAGACTGCCTGCCCTTCCTCTGACACAGAGTGGCCAGGTTTGGATCCCGTGCTCCACAAACAGCCGGAATGTCAGTCTCCCAGGCCCTCTGCCCGTCTGAGCTCCCCTACATCCATAGCACCATACAATATAGGCTTCTGCTCACAAAGATCTCCAGGGCTAGGTGTTCAGCAGTCCCAGGCTTCCACCCCCACCCCCCGCTGTTTCTCCTCCTGCTGCAGGTGAGCTGGGGTAGGGGAAGGGCCTGGGTCTTGCCAGATTAAGGCTTTAGTACGTTACCCTGCTTCGTGAGGTCTGCTCTGTCTGTGAGGTCTGTATGCAGTCTGCTTCAGCCTTCTTTCTTCTTGCTGTTTTAGTGTTAGTTGTATTAAATAAGTGTATTTTTGTACTATTTGTGGTTTTGGGAGGAGTTCTCCATGTCACCTCTCATGCTGCCATCTTGAAGCTCTCTCTGTGTTAATTCTTAACAAATGGATCAATAATACATAACATTCGTGTTTATATATATATATATAATATTATGCTAGTAAATATGTAATTTGAGGAAATATTTAGCTATTTTGGCTGTTCCATATGATTGTTTATCCTCCATGTGTGTTTGTGTGGGTCTTTTGCTCCAAACAAACAACTCACAAATATGGATGAAACACAAAGAAAACACTTTTAGTACAGGGCAAAAAATAAGATATCAAAAATAAGTGTCTGGGTAGCACTTTGGGAAATGCTGTATATAATTTTGCTAAGAATGGAGTAAGTCAATATGGAATTGGGAATAAGCATTCCCATTTCTATTTAATTATACATATTTAATGGAGGGGGCAAGATTTCAGGAAGACTGAAAGAAGAAAGGAAATGTGTAACAAAAACAAAAACAGAAGACATAGTTGGAAAGAAGCATACCCAAAGAGTATGAGTAGGAGATTTATATAGCCAAGTATAGAGAGAAGAGGCAGAGTGAATAACAAATAAAAAGAGAAGAAAGAGCTTTTAAAAGAAAAATGTGTGTATTAGCAGCAATGATACAATGAACAATTTAGACAAAATATGCTTGGATCTTCAAGCACATGGAACAGTCCTCACTAATGGCTAAGAAGGGAAATGAAAACTCAAGCTTTAGATCCCGAAGAGCAGTAAGAATTTACTTACTTCACTAGAGCAGCTGCTTCAGGAAGTACATCAGCAAATGATTCACGGAATATGATTGCGTTTTTCCTTTTACAGTTCTGGATGACATCATTGGCAAGGTAAAAGAGATTCAAACGGTGGGGATAGGCAGCTAGAGATGACAAAAGACAATAAAACCAAATTGAGTCAATTTATACTTATTCAACTTATTCTAAATACAGTGTTCTCAAACTGTGTAACTGCTCTTACATGGATGGATGGATGGATAGACAGGCAAATTAATCAGTCAAATGTCTGAACTTACTGCTTAAAAACCTTGACAAGCTTTAAGTTAAGTTTATGTTCAAGGTACTCCCCAAGCAGATTTTTACACTTTGTAGATGTTTGCCACTAAAAAATCATTAACCCCGGTGTTCTCCCAAATATTTGGAAAGATAAAAAACTGAGTTGAAAGTAGCTCAACTTGTTGCAAATACACCAGTGTTGGTGGAAAGAGCATGAGCTTTAGAATTTCATCAGAATGTGACCTTAGGCCAATTGCTTAACCTCCTCTACATTATTATTGTTACAGATAAACTCTTTTCATCAACCAGTCCAGACACCACCCAAACAGACCTAAATCCTCCCATCTCCTGGAAGAGAGGCTCTGCTGCTACTTTCATCACTACTAGGTGAATGTCCTGGGAAATAGGCAATTTGATCATATAAATACACCTAGGTCAACCTTTTTCAAATTCCCATGGTAAGGCCAAATCAATTTACTATTTCAAACCTTGAACACCACCTCAAGTTTCATTATTATCCTGGACAATCCTAATGTTCATATGGATGATCCATCATGTTTTCTAGTTTCTTAATTTTTTGATCTTAAATTGCGACCTCCAAGAACCACTCTTTATAAATTTTAAAGTCCTCCTTTTTCACAACTTCCCAGTCCCATTTATTTGTTCCTCAATTCCATTAAGATCTCAATTCTTTATTTTCTCTAATTCTATAGTCCATTCCAGCACTCCATTGTAGAGTCTTTGATCCATTAAACCACTCCTTTATCAAAACCTTCATTTTATTTTTCTACTCCCCACTAATTTAGCCCTTCTGTCATGTGCATTCAACAGATTAGTCTAACTGAATGCCTTCACTGAACCTTTATTTCTGTTCCTCAGTGCTACGGAGGAAAAACCACAGCACCGGGACTGAAAATCCATATAAATTCAGAGCCTCGATGTTACAGTGTTGCAGTCCTTTCACAAGTCCTAAATCAGCATCCCCTCTCATTTGCTTTAAGAGCTATTCTATATTTTTACTTCCCCCATCAAGCCCCCTATCTTACCTTATTCCTTCTCACTCTCAGGAGATAGCTTATATGCTATTTCACAGAGAAAGCAGAAATCATTACACGGGAACTGTGTTCTCTCAAAAAAAATGTATTCATATTTAAGCCCATCCAAATCAATTTACCTGAGTCAGTTATTATCTTTCAGATTCAGAAATCTAACAGTTTTATATACTCACTGTCTCCACTTTAACTGTTAACTCTGTAATTAGAGGAGCTACTTTTTCCTCTGTACTTAAAATATGCAATCTACTATTCTAAGAGCTTTATATAAATCATTGCATTTATGTTGCCATCACTCCTCAAACAGCAATTACCAAGGGTATCGATAAACTCCAACTTATTAAACCCAATGGAGATTTCTTAAAATGTTATTTCTTTGTGGCTTTTGGCACACAAAACAATCTGTTACAGTAACTCCTTCGGTTTCTGTCATAACCATTCTCCTACCTCTCTGGTTACACACACACACAGACACACACACGCAGGTAGATATGCCTTTGATCGTCATCCTTTAAATGCTGATGATCCCCAGGGTTCTCTCCTGAGCACTCTTCTCTATTCACCCATATCATAGTGTTTTAAGATTTCAGGTTTTAAGTCAGATAACCTTTTCCATTCCTGGTTCTGTCTCTTATTAGCTTTAGGGTCTTACACATTACTTAACTCTTCTATATGTCACTCTTTTTCTTTGTAAAATGACAACTTCACAGGGCTGTTATAAGAAAAAACATATGTGAGGCATTCAGGACAGTGCTTAGCACACAAAAATGGAATGCTATTGGCATAATCACCCACTTTGGTATCTTTTACTACACTACCACCTGTGTATCAATGTCTCCCATATCCATAGGTATCAAGCCTGATTTCCCTTTACCAGGCAATGCACACATCCATTTCTAAGTCTCAAAGGCAACCTGAGCTTGATTTTTCAATATTTTATTAATAATCTTTCTGCTCTCCCATCTGTTACTGCTCTTGTATTTAGCCAGAATTTTAGCAATCTTTTTTGGATACCAGCTACTCCCTATCCAGCCCTCACTCTCCATTTGATACATCTCCTAATCTAGCCAATTCTGTCTCCAACAGTATTTGTCAAATGTATCCCTTCTTCTCCTTATCTTCCTACTTCTGCTCTTTGCTGGGTTCATCACCTTTAACCTGGACTACTACTGCAGCCAGCTCCTGACTAAATTATCTTGCCTCTAGGCTTAGTCTCCTCAAATTTACTATCTAAATTACTCAATTCATCTTTTAACATGCAAACATTATCCAATTACTTCTCATATTTACAAATGCTTACTGGAAAATGCCCAGTCTCCACTAATGATATAGATCTTACCTTCTCTCCCAATCTCATCTCTTCTCATTCAAATTCAGTTCCATCTTTAATGAACTGCAATTCCCAGGCAACTTGCTCTCTCAGACTTGTCCTTTTCTAGGACAGCCCATCTTGTATAGTCTTGTTTTCTACTCATCCACAGCAAATAATTTTGTGAGAAATAATAAAAAGAGCTAAGAATACTACAAAAAAGCCATCAAACAAAATCTAGAAGGTGAGAGATTCTGCAGGATGAATGGCCTAATCTCATCAACAAATCAGTGGTATAAAATGTAGTGGAGAGATTAAGAGACTCAAGGGACAAAGCAATCTGATGTAACTAACCTGGGTTCCTGAACTGGGTACAGATTTGGACTAACCAGTTATAAATGACATTGGAGAAATCTGAATGTGGTCTAGGATTAGATAAAATAAAAATATACTGAAATGGAAATAAATTATCAATTGAAAAAGAACAGTAATTACAGAATGATCTTGGTATGAACTCATATATAGAAAACATACAGTGAATGAATGTGCATGCATGTGTGTGTATGTACTACTTTCTAAATCTCTCTATTGAAAAGGCTTTTTAGAGGCAATAATATTTCAGTATCTAATAGATCTTAGTCTCTAAAAGGAACCACAACTTCTTGGAGAAATGGCTGACTTCAGGCCAGGAAATAAAGTTCAAGAGCTTGGAATACACTATATCAGAAAATAAAAAACTGCTCAAAGAATAATGTCAAAGGACACAGGCACTACCTGCAAGGAGTCTGACTGACCAAATCTATAGAATCGACAAGTGTCAAATTAAGTAACAGCGAAGGATTATAATTTGCTGAATAAAATAGCAATCCATGAATACATACTGATATAATTAAATAAATAAGCAGGGAAGGGGAAAACCTGCCTTATATTCAAATGCCAATAAATGGGTAAGGAACAACGGAATTAAAAAACACTTGGCAAGCCGAAAAAGACAAGTATCAAATGATTTCACTCATATGTGGAGTATAAGAACAAAGAAAAAAACTGAAGGAACAAAACAGCAGCAGACTCACAGGACCCAAGAACGGACTAATAGTTACCAAAGGGAAAGGGACTGGGGAGGATGGGTGGGAAGGGAGGGGTAAGAGCGAAAAAGGGGCATTATGATTAGCAGATGTAATGTTGGGGGGGCACAGGGAGGGCTGTACAACTCAGAGAAGACAAGTAGTGATTCTATAGCATCTCACTATGCTGATTGACAGTGACTGTAATGGGGTTGGTGGGGGGGACCTGATGAAGGGGGTAGTTTAATAACCATAATATTGCACATGTAATTGTAGAATAATGATATCAAAATTATTAAAAAAAAAACACTTGGCAACCACCACAGTAAGAACTGACTCAAGCAGCCAACCATCAATGGATGCTAAAGCCAGTGAGAGAAAGTATAGTTCCAAGCAGGGTACTTATAATCTCACTCCTTCCCCACAAAATACTCACTCACTTTATAGTGCAGAAACCTGGCAAAAAGCCATCTTCACCCAAGTGATAAAAGTTAGTATCACTGGTAATGGGGCAAATTCACATTATGTTCCTCCAAATACAATACATTAAGAACACAGTAGCACTTCCATGGTAGTTTTGCTCAAAGCTGCATAACCTGAATTTAATAAGGGAACATAAGACACACACACATTTATGGCTATTTCGAAAATTACTGGTCCATATTCTTTAAAAAAAAGTCAAGATCATGAAAGATAAGGAAAGACTGCATGTGCATTTACATGTGTATTTCAGACTGAAGAACACTAAGGAGACATCACAACTAACTGTAACGTGTGACCCTGGACCTCTTGAAAACCGTTACTGGGTTACTAGTAAACTTAGCTAGGATCTGTGGATTTGATGGTAGTATTATACCAATGTTCCTTTCCTGATTTTGGTGGCTGTACAGATGTTCCACAACAAGCGTTGCAATGTACTGAATTTGTCTCCCCCAAATTTCTATGTTGAAGGCCTAACCCCCATGTGACTATATTTGGAGACAGGGCCTATAAGGAACTAATTAAGATTCAATGAGGTTATAGTGATGGGGGGCCTTATAAGAAAGTAAGAGTGTCCTTATAAGAAGAGACACCAGAGATATCCTCTCTCCACCCTTTCAAACCCTCCCTTCCACCATCTGAGGACGCAGAAGGAAGGAGGCCATCTATAAGCCAGGAAGAGAGCTTTCACCAGAAACTGAACCTTGATCTTGGGATTGGATCTTGAACTAGAGCTTTCCATCCTCCAAAAATGTAGGAAAATTAATTTCTGTTGTTGATCCACACAATCTGCAGTATTTTGTTATGGCAGAACAAACTTGTTAATACAACTATATAAGGAGAATATCTTTGTTTTTAGAAAATGGGACACTGAGTACTAAATACAGCATCATGTCTGTATCATACTTTCAAATACTTCAGAAAAAGTGTGTGTGTGTGTATATGTAGTATAGAGAGAGCAATAACAGATAATGTAAATATGGTAAAACATTACTGAGGAATCTGGGTGAAAGGTACACAGGAGGTCTCTGCAATTTTAAATTTTAAATTATTTTAAAATAACATTTTTAAAAATTCATAGACTCCTACTACTACTTACCATTGCCTCCTGGTCCAAGTCATACTCATCTTTTGCTTGAATTATTGTAGTAGTCTCTTAACTGATCTCCCTGCTTCTACCTTTGCCCCACTTCAGTCTAATATCGACTCAGAAGAGGCATCTTTTTAAAATATAAATCTGATCATATCTATTGCTTAAATCCCTCCAATAATGGCTCCCCTTCCCTAAAGATCAAAATCCTTACATTGGCCTATAAGTCCTAAACAATTTGCCCCAGTACCTTCTCTCTGATTCTCTGTTATGGTCACCATTCATTCCATTCTAGCCGTGCTGGCCATGTTACCACTCCAAAACCTACCACACACCCATGTGCTCTCAAAGGTTTATTCACTCACTGCCTTACAATCTTGGCCCCAAGGTCACTTTCTCAGTGACTTCCTGTACTTCCCTGACCAGGAAGACTGCTATCAAGCCACTGACACTCCTATCATCCTTCCCTGTTTTATTTTCCAACATAACACATAATTTCCCAATATACTATACAACTTATTTTTTGCCTGTCTCCCCCCATGAGAATATAAGCCTCATGAGGACAAACATTTTTGTCAGTTTTGTGTAGTACTGAATTCTCAGCACCTAGGGTCATGCATATTATTTTTCAGTAATTATTTCTTGCATAAATAAATTAGGAAAAAAAGAAAAGGAATGAAATATGAGCAGTCTTCTATTTAGTTTGGTTAATAATCCCGTAAGGAAGCTGGATTCTGTGTTAACTATACAGGATAGATAGGGACTAGACTTAGTGTAAAGTACAATTAGGTATTCTAGAGGCTGTTGTAGAAGTTAATCTAGATATAATGTCAGTGTTCTCACAACAGCAATTCCTAAACAATCTAGAAACTAAGCACTCAAGCCTCCTGCCTCTTGTCAACATGGAGATATGAACACATATTTTCTATTTGGTCCTACTAGGTCTTCTATGTCCTACTATGTAATGCACTAGAGAGAGGCTGGTCCAATCCTGCCTGACTGGAAATGTAGTTTCCAGCACTGTATCCAAAACGAAGTCTGCTGTAATTATTTTGAATATTCAGGATCTTAAGAACACCTTTACCTGCATCATCACTGTGATCATAATATGTAACTCCAATGTTTTCTTTATGCTAGGATCTATGCTAAAATACATGTATTATCTTCTTGAATCTAGACAATGCTGAGATAATTATCTCTACTTATAGAGGAGAAACAGAGGCTCATAATTTAAGTATTTTGCATAGAGTTACCCAGGTATTAAGTGATGGAAGTTTTGAACCTAGGTCTAATTCTAAAGTCTACGTTTTTCTGCTGTTCCATAGTAACCCCCATTAAAAATGGCAGGGACAAATGAAGTACAGAAATGAGAATCTGGTCAAACTGCACATCAAGTCCATATAAGAGGTGTATTTTGAGCCTGCCAACAAAACCGTATCTGTCATTATGAAGAAGGGAAAAGACACAATATGAAAAGGAGGGCTACTGATTTAAATACCTTCAAAATAAAACTGTTAACATGGTGGCAGAAGGGTTAATTTTTAACTTAATATTAATATTTTATGTCTGCCCTGCCTTGTTCCAGAAACAGGTTAAGACAGCTGATACAAATGATCTAATATAAAACTTTCAACCTGAGTGGTCCTTCAAATTACAGAGAACAGCATTATGGTATAATGGAATGGGCACAAGCATGAATCAGAAGACCTGAGTTGTTACCCTTAGAAAGGACAAGTTTTCATTAGCTTTAGTGTGACTTCACCTGTAAAATGAGGATGTTGATAGGAAAAACAAAAAGATGAAAAAAATATTATTTGTAATTGTAGAAAAATTATAAGTGACCTAAAAAATAACAATAAAAAATAGTTAAGTAAATGTACATTCATATTATGTGGTTGACAAGCATCTCTAAATAACATGAAGATGCTTGCATTAGAGTGAGTAGAAAACACAGGGAGGAAAATGTACATATACCATATGCAAAGCCAGATTATTTTCTAAATTTTCTGTAATATAGTTATGTGATCTTTATATTAAAAAATGAGGGTGTTTAAAATAGCTTATTTGTACTAGATTATCTATACTGTACCCTCTGGCTTTACTATCCTGTAACTAAATGAATATTTATTTGTGAGGATATATAGTACAAACAATGGCAGTGCCACATAAATATTTAAAGAGAAGAAAATTACACCTTTTCCCAAAGAATCTGTATCTTCTCTTTAAAAAGGTAAATCCTCCATCTTCCTTAAAATCACCTAGTTGCTCTGGTTAGGGTTAACAAGAAAATATTATCTGAAAAAGCACCAAGGTAGTAGAAAGAACACTGAACTACAGAGAAAATCGGAGTGCCACACTGGCTACCACTATGGGAGGCTGATCACATATCATCTAAACTGGCAAACTATGAGAGTGAAAGGGGCAGCAATCACATCAGGGCATGTGGACACCTGTCTGTAGTACCCGCTACGCTAGCCTAAGCTTTTGTAAAATGAATGCATTCAAAGAGCTTCTCTGGCCCCTTTTAGAACTAAAATACAATTTTCTTTCTCTCTTATGAAAATACTGAACAGTGCTGTACTATATAGAAATCAGAGATGCTTATTTTACTATGCTATTTTTAAAAAAAGAATACCTTAATATTTTGTTTGGGGGCTCAGAATTACCATTAAGTTTATCATCAACAGGTTCATCAACAAATATAAAAGGTACCTTAAACTGCCTCAAGGAAATTTCTTTCTGGGAATGGAAACAATGTACTAAGTCTGTGATACCATGGAAATGAGAACCCTGGCACTAACCAAAAGTTATACTAGTAACACATGCTTCATAGAGGTACAAATAATATCCTAATACAGAAATTAGAGGTCTCAAGAAATATTGGTTACTGGAGGTCACATCATATTTGTACTTCACTTTTAAGAATTCATTTGTAAATACTTAGCTAGAATTTAAGAAAAAAAACAATTAAAAAATAAGTTAAAACAAATGTTCAGGGGAAAAGGCAATTAAATTTCACAAAGAAATTGGAGGTCATAGAGAAATACTGACAAATGAAGAACTGTAAGAAATAATAAGATTATCTTCACAGAAGTGAAGAAAGAGAAGAACCAGCAAGCTTGAACCTTCCTAAATGTGCTGGTGTTACAAACATCAAAACATTCAACTGATTTACTGTCTGAATGACTCACTCTATGAAGTATATATAACCAAAACAGTAATATATATTTCTATGCAAGGTTGTTTACCAAAAAAATCTTGAACATTGTAAATTAGTGAACAATTTTAAGGCTAATCTCATCTTAGGTATTAATTTTAAACCCTGAGTCCTGAATAGAATGGCTTCAATGTTTACTGAAAGGGCCACTTCTAAACTAAAAATTTCAAAGTAGTCCCTTTAACATTCATAAGGTATTAACCCAGAAGTTCTTTAATTTGCCACTCAGCAAAATATGTGAAGGAGATTAAGAGTTAAAAACTTCCAATTATAAAATAAATAAATCATGGAGATGAAAAAGGAAATATAACCATAAGAAATATAGTCAGTAATGTACTAACTTTGTATGACAACAGATAGTAACTACACTTATTGTGGTAAGCATTTCATAATGTACGGAATTGCTGAATCACTATGTTGTACACCTGAAACTAATATTGTATGTCAACTATACTTCAATTAAAAGAGCACACAGAACATGGCGTACTTTGCATAGAGTTCTGGCACTGGCTCCCGGAGTCTCTGGTTCAGTGGGTCTGGCACAGACGCTGAGGATGAGCATCTCTAGCAAGTCGCAGCTGATGCTAATGCTGCCCCAGGACCATACTGCAAGGACCAGCGCCTTCACTGTGACCATCCCCAGCCACAGGTGACCCACTCACATAGGGAGATTAGAACAATGGCTCATGGGCACTCCAGGCATGAAGGAAACTCCAATAGAAGCAGTGATTTAACAGCACATTAAGAAGACAGGCCCCCTCTGCAGAGGACAAACCCTCTAACACATGGCTGCTTGGGAAGGTAACCGGAATCACTCTTATGAAGGTAATTTGGCAACAGTTATCAAAATAGCACCTGTATATTCCCTTTGGCCCAGCAATCCTACTTGCAGGAATTTATTCTACAAATATATCTGTATACATGAAATGACATCTGCCAAGATTATTCATGAAAGCATTGTTTTTTAAAAGTAAAAGACTGGAACCCACCTAAATATCCATCAGCAAGGGACTGTTTAAAGAAATGTCTGTACACCCATACAATGGAATACTGTACAGCTTTATAAAGGAATGAGGACTGAACTGACATGCAAGTTTCTCTAAGGTTCTCTGTTAAGTGAAAACTTAAGGCACTGAATAGGACATGGAGCATGTACTCTCTGTGTAAGAGTAGAAAAGAAATAAGAAAAATGTCTTTGCACACACTTGCATTTGCATCAAGAAATCCTTGAAGGACACATGAGCAATTAAGTTAAGAGTGGTTTCAAAGGCAGGGGTAGGGTAGGAAAGGGAGAATGGAGAACAGAGGTGGGAGATAAATTTTTTACTCAATACTTGTTTATACTTTTTAAAAAACATTTGGAAAAGAAAATTCGCCACTTACAGTATTTCTTAAAATACTGTTATATACAACTATTTAGAAATCTACTAAATCCAAACATTCCCTAATTCTCAACAGAAAACTGCAGTGTTATCGATGATCTGTAAAGAGCCAAAAGAAAATTATCATCTAAATATCTACCAATACTGGAGTTGGTTTATTAAATTCACAGAATTAATGTAACCATTAATCAAACATAAAGGCCATACAGAAAATAGAAAAGTGGTTTACATACTGAAGAAAACAGAAAAGGTATATCAACCTTGACTCTTGCTTTTATTTCTTATATCTAAATCCTTTCAATTCTTATTATTTCTGTAATTCAATCCAATTATTACTGTATTTTATGGAATTTAAGATACCACTAGTTTTAAGATGCACCATTTTATATACCAAGAAAATTTTCTCATCATTATTACAACAAACCTAGTAAATGATCTCTGCCTCTAGCTTCACCACCCTTCAATGCGTTCTTCAGACCGCTGGGAATTTATCCTACAGATATCCTTTGCAGCACTATTTGCAGCAAAAGTCTGGATATATCCTGACATATATTAATAGATACAAGTCCATTAACAGGGGCTTGGCTAAATAAATTATGTTACCTCCATCCAACTGAACAGTACTATTAGAAAACATAGGGACATTCTATAGTTTATTCAGAACTACCTCCAAGATACAAAGTGAAAAATACAAGATATAATGAATCTAATATGCTACTGCATGTGTACAAAAAATACAAACAAGCATACACTTCATATTCACAGAGAATAACTCTGAAAAGATATACAAAAAACTGCTAACAGTAATGCCTCTATGGAAGGAAACCAAGGGATCAAGAAACACAGGAACTGTCTTGATAGACGAATGTCTTTACCGTACGCTTTTTAAAATCTGACTTGGGTGTGTATTTACTTAGAAATACATTAGCAGTGAGATATCTAAGGAGATGACTCTATCATGTCATACATGAAAATCAACTCTGAGTGGAATAAAGACAAATACAAATGGCTAACCAAACAAAGGTTGTAAAAGAAAATACAGAACATTTTTATGATCATAAGGTAGGGAAAGAGTTCTTAAAGCCACACACATAGTGTGCTAACTATAATAAAAGTGTATTGACCTCAATACATATATAAATTCAACATTATTAAAATTAAGAACATTTCTTCATCAAAAAGACACCATAAGAGAGCAAAGACATACCTTAAAATGGGAGAAGCATTTTGTAACTTCTGTGAAACGCCTGTTTGTGAGCAAAAGACACAAAACAGGCATTTCACAGAATAGTCAATAATCAAAAAAGGAACTTAATTAATAATCAGGAAAATGCCAATAAAGATCACAATGAAATAGAACTTACCCCACTAGAGTGGCAAAGAATTAAGAGAGCTGACAGCACCTAGATTTGGTGAAGTTGAGGAGAAACAGGAAGTCTTATTTTCTCTGTTGGTGCTTTTTGCTTTTTTCAAAACATACCAAGGTATTTTTAAATCACATTGAGGTTTAAGTTACATACAGCAAAATTCACCCCTTTTAATGTGTAGTTCTATGAATTTTGACAAATTTATAGTTCTGCAACCACAACCACAGTTAAGATACATTTCTGTTATCCCCCAAATCCTTTATGCCCATTTTTAGTGAACCTCTCCCCACCCACCCCCAACCCTATAGTTTCGTTCCTTTCCAGAACATCATATAAATGGAATCATATAATACATACATTTTGAGTGTGACTTCTTTCACTTAGCATAATCCATCTGACATAATCTATGTTGTGCATACTAGTACTTTTTTTTAGTTGTGTTATTTTAAAAACTGTGGTAAAATACATTTCTTTTTATTGTCAAATAGTATTCCATTTTAGGAACGTCCTACAGTTTGTTTGTATCACAGTTTGTTGAAGGATATTTGCTGTTTTGATGTGGGTTTTTTTGGTAATTATGAATAAGGCTACTATAAACATTCCTTTGAAGTACCTTGAAAAGAGCAAAATTTCTTAATTCTGATGAAGTCCAGTTAATTGAAAAATGTTTAATGGATTGTGTTATTGGGTGTCATATCTAAGACAACTTTGCCTACCCCAAGATGACAAAGGCTTTCTCATACAGTTAGGCTGAAACCTGTCACTCTTAGGAGAGGGAAATAATGTATTTGCTCTATCCCTTCCTCTACAACCAGGAAATTCTAGCCAGTGCAGTAAGACAAGGGGAACAAATAAAAAGCATATAGCTTGGAAATGAAGAAAATATATTCTCTTTTTGCAGACATCATTTGTCTATATAAAAAAACCACAATGTGGACAGTGACTATAATGGGGTATGTGCTGGGGATGTGATAACAGAGGGAGTCTAGTAACCATAATGTTGCTCATGTAATTGTATATTAATAATACCAAAATAAAACAACAAAAAAAGTAAACTTGAAATGGATCAAAGACCTGAATGTAAGCCATGAAACCATAAAACTCTTAGAAGAAAACACAGGCAAAACTTTCTTGAATACAAACATGAGCAACTTCTTCATGAACATATCTCCCCGGGCAAGGGAAACAAAAGCAAAAATGAACAAGTGGGACTATATCAAACTAAAAAGCTTCTGTACAGCAAAGGACACCATCAGTAGAACAAAAAAGCATCCTACAGTAGAGGAGAATATATTCATAAATGACAAATCCGATAAGGGTTTGACATCCAAAATATATAAAGAGCTCACGCACCTCAACAAACAGAAAGCAAATAATCCAATTAAAAATGGGCAGAGTATCTGAACAAACACTTCTCCAAAGAAGAAATTCAGATGGCCAACAGGCACATGCAAAGATGTTCCACATCTCTAATCAGAAAAATGCAAATTAAAACCACAATGATATCACCTCACACCAGTTAGGATGGCCAACATCCAAAAGACAAACAACAACAAATGTTGGCGAGGATGTGGAGAAAGGGGAACCCTCCTGCACTGCTGGTGGGAATGCAAATTAGTTCAACCATTGTGGAAAGCAGTATGGAGGTTCTTCAAAAAACTCAAAATAGAAATACCATTTGACCCAGGAATTCCACTCCTAGCAATTTACCCTAAGAATGCAGCAGCCCAGTTTGAAAAAGACAGATGCACCCCTATGTTTATCGCAGCACTATTTACAATAGCCAAGAAATGGAAGCAACCTAAGTGTCCATCAGTAGATGAATGGATAAAGAAGATGTGGTACATATACACAATGGAATACTATTCAGCCATAAAAAGAAAACAAATCCTACCATTTGCAACAACATGGATGGAGCTACAGTGTGTTATGCTCAGTGAAATAAGCCAGGCGGAGAAAGACAAGTACCAAATGATTTCACTCATTTGTGGAATACAACAACAAAGCAAAACTGAGGGAACAAAACACCAGCAGACTCACAGAACCCAAGAATGGACTAACAGTCACCAAAGGGAAAGGGACTGGGGAGGATGGGTGGGAAGGGAGGGATGAGAGGGATAAGGGGCATTACGATTAGCACACATATGTATGGTGGGCCTCGGGGAAGGCAGTATAGCACAGAGAATACAAGTAGTGACTCTATAGCATCTCACTACGCTGATGGACAGTGACTGTAATGGGGTATGTGGTGGGGACTTGATAATGGGGGGAGTCTAGTAAGCACAAAATTGCTCATGTAATTGCATATTAATGATACCAAAGTAAATAAATAAATAAACCACAATGATCTACAAAATTAGGTGCTGTAACTAGTGTGTTTAGCAGAGTTGCAAGTTACATTATAGCTGAAAGGTAATTTTAAAAAAGTACCATTTACAAAAGCATGAAAGACTTAGGTATTATCTAGCAAAATACATACGAGGTCTGTGTGCAGAAAAAAATACAAAACACTGATGAAATTAAAGATGACCTAAATAAGTGGAGAGATATACCATATTTATGAATTGGACGACTCAACATGTATTGTCAATTCTGACAATGTAGATTCAACACAGTCATAATCAAAACGCCAGCATGATTCTCTGTAGAAACCAGTAGGCTGATTCTAAAATTTATATGGAAAGACCTAGAATAGCCAAAACAATACTACCTGATTTCAAGACAAGCTACAGTAATCAAAACTGTGGTATTAGTGAAAGAACAAACACACAAGTCAATGGGACAAAACAGAGTCCAGAAATAGATACAAAAGTACAAAGGCAATTCAATGAAAAAATGAAGAAATGACATCATTTCAACAAATGGTGTTGGAACAGTTGGACATCCATTAAAAAAAAACATGACACATACCTAATACAATTTGCAAAAATTAACTCAAAATACTTTCCCGATCTAAATGTAAAACCTAACTAAAAAATTTCTAGGAGTTTAATGACTGCAAGATCTGTACTGTCACTTTTTCATTCTTTTTATTAGTAACTTACATCTTTTTTTTCCCCATAGTCTGGCTAAAGATTTACCAATTTTACTGATCACTTCAAAGTACTCCCGGTGGAGTTTTAAATGGGAAACAAATTGACAGTACTTGTAAAGTCACATAGTTGTATTCCCTTCAATCCAGCAATTCCACTTTCACATGTGCCCCAGAATACGAGCATAAAAGTATCCATAGCAGCATCATTCATCATAAAAAATGTAATATAGACTGAATGCTGAATAGTATGGATCTCTTGAATTTAAGTTACAGAGTTTTATTTTTTAATTTGATGAGACCTAATAAAGCTTGGCAAAGACATCCACTTGGATATAAAAAACAACTTGTTTAAAATTTTGAAGACGGTAAATTGCTTCAAATGAATACTTAGCCACAAACACATGTTAATAAAAGCAAACACCCATATATGATCAACACAAACATGGCTGCTAAATCAGCTGGGTCTGGAGCCTTTTTCAAGTTTTCGACTGAGGGAAGGGAGAAATGGGGAGTTTTTGTTTAATGGGTATGGAGTTTCAGTTTGGAAAGATGAAAAAACGTTCTGGAGATGGATAATTTACTTTTCCATTACGTTTATTGTCTGTCCCTTTCTCTAATAAATACTAACTCCATAAGGTCAGAAATAATGATGCATTCACTAATCGATTCCAAATACACACACATGGTAAGAACTCAGTAAAATAGGCACATTGGTTTTGACATGCAGCATTCTTGTTATTGCTCAGTTCTATGTATTTTTATATTTCCACTATTTCTTCTGAAGTTATTCATGAGTTATTCAGAAATACATATTTTAATTTCCAAAGTGGGATTTTTTTGTTTTTGTTATTAACTCCTAAGTTAATAGTACTATGGTTAAAAAACATAAACCTTGTATGGTACAGAGCATTTGAAATTATATTAATCTTGCATTAGAGGCCAGTACACATCATTAATTGGTTTAAATATTCCTTGCTTGTTAAAAAAGGATGCATATTTTCTAATTTTAGAGCATAGGGTTCTTTCTAAATGAGTCCTTTAAATCAGATAAAGTGTAGTCAAAATTTTCTGTATTTTTACAAACTTTGTATCTGCTTAAACTATCAGTAATTCAGAGCTATGTTTTTTGTTTTTGTTTTTGTTTTTGCCAGGTTTACTCCAGGGATGCAGGCCCCACAATCAACAGGGTGAGTTGTCCTGGGCCACATAACTGGATGGCACTGTCCAGACTCTTTGCAGGTGTGCTCAGTAATGAGGTGACTCCCACCATACACACCCCTCTTAAGAGCTATGTTTTAACTCTCCCACTACAATAATGGAGCTGATAAATTCTTTTAGTATACCAGTGTTTGCTTTATATATTGATTAAATATATTATTACATGTTGATTACATATATTATTATATATTGATACACCTATTTTATTAGGTGAATACAAAGTTAAAACTGCATCGAACTTCTTGTCATTTTAGGCACCCTCTTTATCTTAATGTTTTTTTCCCTGAAGTCTCATTTATCTGTTATTCAGTCAGCTACCACAGTAGTAGTTTTGATTATTTTTACTTAGTAACTGTTTTTTACTTTTAACTTTTCCATTTTCATTATGTCTCTCTCTATAACTAGACCTCTTTTTTAATCCAAACTGGTCATCTTGTCTTTTAACTGGTAGGATTTTACACTTATATTTAAATGTGACTGATACATTTGGACTTGTTTTTTATTTGCCCTGCTTGTTCTATGTGTTAAGCTTCTCTATTTTCCTTTCATGCTTCTTTGGAAAGTTTTTATGTATTAATTCTGTTCCCCCTTGTAGCTGCTGGAAGTTACATATTCTATTGTCAGCAATCGAGTAGCTACTCTTTAAGTTTTACTATGTACATGTATGTATGTATGTATGTGCGTGTAAGAAAAAAATATATATATATATAAAAGTCTCATTAAATAATATCTTAAACATCTTTCTCCTGACAAAATACAAGGATCTTCAAATACTTCTATTCAAATGAACATCTTCCTTTAGAAGGTCATAAAGTGAAGATCTGTTCAATTTCTAGCTTTTGTCTTTCTGGAAATGTCTTTTTACCCTGTTTGTAAAAAATAGCTTTGTTAGGTATACAATTCTAGAGCGATAGTTGTTTTCTCTCTGCATTTTGAATATTTTATTTTACTATCTTCTGGCTTCCACTGTTGCTGTTAGTTTGTCAATCCTTCACATGCTACCTATCTGCTCTCTCTGGCTGTTTTTAGGGCTTCTCTTTGTCTTTGGTACTCTTCGGTTTAATTAAAAAGTGTGTAGATATAGATTTCTTTCCATTTAACTTCCTCCTTGTACATTCTGCTTCCTGTATATTGAAGTCCTTCCTTAATTCTTCAAATTTCTCAGCCATTACTCCTTCAAATATCACCTGTTCTCCATTCTCTCCTGGGACTTCAATCACAAGTACGTTAGATTCATTATTATATCATTCCCATCAACTTACCTCTTGGCATTACATTCTGGAAATGACTTTAGATCTATCTTTCACTTCATTAGTCCATCCACTGAGCTTTGAATTTCAACAATTTCATTTTTCATTTCTAACATTTCACCTTGGTTCTGTTACTACATAACCTCTACATAACCTTGTATGAGAGTCTTTAATTTCTTGCTATATTTTAGATTCTTTTATTAATTTAAGCATCTTATATATTATTTTATATTCTGTATCTTATCATTCCAATAGTTTAAGTCTTTTGGGGTTTGTGTCTACCAAATCTCTCACAGTGTCTTATTTCCTTGTGTTTGGTAATTCTCTCTTATTGTGAGCTTAAGTTTTGTTGACTTTTATCAGTGGAAATTCAGAAAGCCTCATCAGAAAAAGCTCTCTCAGAACATATTTGCATTTGCTCTGGCAAAGTCCGGGGTGGTAAAAGGATCTTGGTCCTATTTGGCCTCCTTCTCAGAGGGCTCTTCCACTTTGCTGTGGACTCATTAGTGCTAATAAGGGCATTTGGCCTTAGGGCAACATTGCCTTGTTTGTTTGTTCACAGTTCATTGCTCCTGTTTCAGCTAACTCACTACTTTTGTGAGTTCAACTAGACCCTGTAGAGAACTCTTACTTTTTAGCATACCCAGTAACACTAAAAATTATTTCTGTACCTTCCATACAGAAGAAATCCCAATAATTTACATATATACTACCCCTTCAAGGAGGTGGGGTGTAACTCCCCACTCCTTAGGTGCATACTTGCACACTGACTTCCCAAAGTGTACAGTTTGATAAAGAGGGAAAAAGAGTAACTTTACAGTGAAGAAACTAGACACTGTCTCAGGCTGGTGATCAAGGTTAGCATCATCAGTGGTAAGAGATGTTGATAGGATACCCTTGATATCATGTGCTGAGAATGGCCCTTTACCTCTGTATTCTTCTTCCAAGAACCTATAACACCAGTCTAATCATGAGAAAAAAAACAGACGAACCCATATTGAAGAATGGTCTGTGAAATAGTTGATTAGTACTCCTCAAAACTGTTAAAAGTCTAAGGAACCTAAAGAGATAGGATGACTAAATGTAATGTGGAATTTTGGATGGGATCCTGAGACAGAAAAAGATATTAGGCAAAAACTAAGGAAAACCATAAATAAAGTATGGGCTCTAGTTAATCATTATGTGTCAAAATTGGTTCACCAGCTGCAACAAAAATGCACCATACTAACCTAAGATGTTAACAACAGGGGCAACTGGGTGCAGAGTATATGAGAACTCCATACTATCTTTGCAATTTTTCTGTAAATCTAAAGCGATTCTAAAATAAAAAGTTTAACTTAAAAAATTGTTTATTGTAATTTCTGCAGGATTTAGCTGTTGTATTTTTAGTGAAAGGATCCTGCAAAGTATCTACTCTGTCACGTCATCAGAAACAGAAGTTATCCCATTCACCCTTCTGCCCAATAAATCATGCTGCTTCCCACAACTATGTGCCATTGAAACTCCCCTGGCAAACTTTCTCTTCCCTTAGTTTCTGAGAAATCACTTTGCTCTGATCCTCTCCCCCTACCTAGCACACCTTTTCTTCTGCCAACCCCTGAAAGTTCTTTCATTGGTTCTGTTCTCTTCTTCCTTAAAACACTGTCCCTTGAAGTACTCATCCAGTAACTACTACCAATATGCTTACAATTCCCAAGTCTACAACTCTTGTGCAAGGCTCCCTTCCATATACAATATAGTGGTTATGAACATATTTCTTAAGTCTGTCAGACCTAGTTTCAAAGCTTTTCCCAACTGCATGACCCTTTCAAAACACTGCTTTCCTCATCTATACAATGAGATAATAATAGTACCTACCTACTGACAGGTTGTCAAGATTACATGACATAATACATGTAAAATTCCTAGGGTTACACCAAGTACACACCTGTCAATAAGTATTAGTCAGTATTAGGATTATAAGCACTATCGACATGGCTACTTTACCTATTAAACAACTCTTCTCGGATGCCCTCCAGACACTTCAATTCCGTATGTTCAAACCTGCTTTCATCATCTATCTCTTCCTCCTAAATACCTTGTCACCCAAGAAAGAATCCACAGACTCCATCTCCCAGTTTCCTCTAACTTCCCAAATATTCAACTGGTCAGGCAGTTCTGTCAAATTCTACTTTCTAAATACCTCTTAATTCTTTTCTGCCCTCTCCACTACCTCTATACTAATTCAAATCTTTGTCATTTCTTAAGATTATTATAATACCCTACTAACATTTCCCCCAAAGATGTTATTTATTTTTAGTAATTGTAATATCGGTTTTAGGTATTACAATTACTGTGCTGTTTTAAATACCAAAAATACAAGTATTTGCGTTGGCATAATACAAAACCAGCTTCATTCATCTTTTCTGGTTATTTTTATCTCTTCCCTACCTACTCATCCATCCCCAGCCCTCATTTTCACCACATACTCCTCATCCTTACTCCTATTCACTTCCCAGCTCAAGAAACTCTCAACTCAGTCCTCACAGTCACCTCCCACTAACAGGGTGAGTCTGTGCCTAAGGGAAAGAACCTCCATAAAAAAGCATCTCTCCTTGGGCAAAGTAAGGATTTTGACAAATCCCCACCACGGCAATCTTTCCCAATTTGTCCAAGAAAAAAATAAAAACTTAAGTAATTTTGAACTACTGAACAAAGATGATTCTGAAAGCACTAGTCAGGGGAGTTAAACATGGCAAAAAGATAGTGAAGTCCAATCCAATCAGCTACATTATACATGGCATTGAGGGTGCCTTACGCAACATGACCAAAGTCCAAGGAAGCAGCGAGGCCAGAGCAGCTCAGCTAATAATTTACGTTAGAACAGTAACCTACATTTAGTATTCATTTTTTCACAAATTCATATTTTTGCTTGATTGTTTTAGAATATAATTTTTTAAACATGAAGTATATTACATATTTGGCCTCAGTAATTTGATTTCAATTATTTTTCATTCCAAAAGCTTTGAATAAAACTCAAATTTACACTAATACCAGTATCATAAAAAAATCATTTTGGTCTAGTGTTACTATCACTATGTACTGTAGCTTTTTTCCCTATACACTTACATTCCTTTTAACATACTTTCTCCACTCTTAGGTCTTAAAAATTATGCCTTTTAATAAAATTCATCCTCTCTTGGTTGTCACTCCCAGCTTATGATTCCTTCACTCCTTTGCATCTGAGATGCCTACTTCTGCCGGCTTCACAACTTTTTTGAACTGCTTACTCCATGAAGCCTTTCTTACTACCCAACAATGTAAGGGGGTTCTCTCTGTTCTTTAATTAATCGGGTGTTTCCTAGAAAAACTTTCATAACAAGTTTCCCAAAGCATCTTCCACTGAACACTGATCACATGAAAATGACTAGCAAAGAAAGAGATTCCAAGGTCAAATGGTCAAATACTGAATATCCTATCCTTTACTCTTCTTGGAAATTCATGAACCATTTTATCAAAGGTACTACCGTCCAGCAGCATGAAACAATGTTTAACTTTAATTTGGTAGTTCCTAAACTTTGACAGTGATGTCCTACACTAAGCATCACCACTTTTTAGAAGCTGTTGTGCAAAGTAAAATTCATATCATAATGTTGTTTTCGTTCACTACTGTTTCATTTTCTCTGTATCTTATCCATGTTTGTCACTTTAAACAAATGTACTGCACGTGGCAATCTGAGAAACTTCAGAAGACATAAATGAATTCTTAACCTATACTAAAGTGTATATATGTGCAAAAATGCCCTATAAATGGATTTCAGAAGTTCTTCACTGTTTTATTATCAGCTTTTTAAAACAAAGTGAAATCAATCTTCCAAAATGTGTGTCTTGATATGAAATTTTCTCTTTAAAAAATAAAAATCTTTAACTGACCCCCAATTCAAGATGGTGGCATGAGAGGTGAGGCAGAAAGTTCCTCCCAAAACCACAAATAGTACAAAAATATAGTTAATTAATACAACTAACCTTAAAACAGCAACAAGAAAGAAGGCTGAACCAGACTGCAAAAAGATCTCACGAAAAGAGCAGACCTCACGTAACAGGGTAACATAGGAAAAAGCCTTAATCCGGTGGGACCCAAGCCCTTCCCCCATGCCAGCTCACAGGCAGGAGAAAGAGAAACGGAGCGGGGGAGGGGGTGGAAAACTGGGACTGCTGAACACCTAGCCCTGGACATCTGCTTTGTGAGCGGAAGCCTATATTGTGTGGTACTCTGGCCGTTGGAGAGCTCGGACGGGTGGAGTGCTTGGGACACTGACATTCTGCCATCTATGGAGAAGGGGATCCGAATCTGGCTGCTCTGTGTCAGAGGAGGGGCGGGCAGTCTGAGAGGCTTCCTAACAGCAAGAAGGCTCTGAAAGGGCGGGGTTTGCACAGACCTGCATGCATGGGAAAAGGGAAAACTGTACAAGGATGTCTGGGCGCGCTCTGCCCAGCTGGTTGGGAACTTTGGGGAGCTTCAGGTGCTCCATCCCCCTGGCTGTCTACTAAGCTCCAAGGCCCCCCACTGTGAAATAGAGCCTGTCGAGCCTGCAGGCACCTGCTCACAAACCGGCAGTCACTGCGCAGGCATCAGGCTAGCTGGACGCAGGCCCCGTCCACAACAGCTAGAGACGCAAAGCACAGAGGGTTACACGTGTGTGCTTGGCCCACTGGCTCTAACACTGGAGACAGGCACCGCAGACAGCAATCAGGAAACAGACCTTTCCTCCCCACAGGCACCAGCTGTGCTCCCGTACGACCCCAACCTCACTCTAGGGGCTCAGCAGCTCCAGAGACTGGAGTTTCAGCACACTCGTGGGCACCACACAGAAATATGAAATGGCAAAAGAACATGATACAGACCAAAATCTCACAAACCCCAGAAAGAGAGCCAAATGAAACTGAACTCACCAATCTTTCTGAAAGAGACTTCAAAATAAAAATCATAAACAAGCTTATGGAGGAACAGAAAAATATTCAAGAACTCAGGAACCAATTTAAGTTGGAGATTCAAAAATTAAGAAATTCCGTATCTGAAATGCAACATACAATGGAGGGATTTTAAAAGCAGATTAGATGCAGTAGAAGAGACAGTAAATGGAATAGAAATTAGAGAAGAGGAATACAAAGAAGCTGAGGCACAGAAAGAAAAAAGGATCTCTAATGAAAGAATATTGAGAGAACTGTATGACCAATCCAAATGAAACAATATTCACATTATAGGGGTCCCTGAAGAAGAAGAAGAGAGAAAAAGGGATAGAAAGTGTCA
The DNA here is from genome assembly GCA_032199065.1 of Smutsia gigantea. Taxonomy (NCBI): domain Eukaryota; kingdom Metazoa; phylum Chordata; class Mammalia; order Pholidota; family Manidae; genus Smutsia; species Smutsia gigantea. Next base: position 119,514 of record JAVSCE010020475.1, read on the forward strand.
TTGAGGAGGTAATTGCTAAAAACTTCCCCAATCTGGGGAAGGAGATAGTCTCTCAAACCATGGAGGTGCACAGATCTCCCAAAACAAGGGACCCAAGGAAGACAACATAAAGACATACAATAATTAAAAAGGCAAAGATCAAGGATAAAGACAGACTCTTAAAAGCAGCTAGAGAGAGAAAAAAGATCACATACAAAGGAAAACCCATCAGGCTAGCATCAGACTCCTCAACAGAAGCCTTACAGGTCCGAAGAGAGTGGTATGATATATTTAATGCAATGAAGCAGAAGGGCCTTGAACCAAGAATACTTTACCCGGCAAGGTTATCATTTAAATTTGAAGGAGGAATTAAACAATTTTCAGATAAGCAAAAGCTGAGAGAATTTACCTCCCACAAACCATCTCTACAGTGCATTCTGGAGGGGCTCCTATACATTGAAGTATTCCTAAGGCTAAACAGATGTCACCCAAGAGAAGACAAAGAGTACAGAATATGATTCATAACACACAAAGAATGGAGGAGGAAAAGAAAAGAAAAGAAAGAACCTTTAGGTTCTGTTTGTAACAGTATACAAAAGTAAGTTAAATTAGACTGGGTAATGGCCCTTGAATCTTTGCTAACCACGAATCTAAAGCCTGCAATGGTAATAAGTACATACCTATCGATAATCACCCTAAATATAAATGGTCTGAATGCACCAATCAAAAGACACAGTTACTGAATGGATGAAAAAACAAGACCCATCTATATGCTGCCTACAAGAGACTGACTTCAAACCCAAAGACATACACAGACTGAAAATAAAGGGATGAAAAAAGATATTTCATGGAACTAATAGAAAAAAGCAGGAGTTGCAGTACTTCTACCAGACAAAATAGACTTCAAAACAAAGAAAGTCATAAGAGACAAAGAAGGACATTACATAATGATAAAAGGGTCAGTCCAACAAGTGGATATAACTATTATAAATATCTATGCACCCAACACAGGATCACATACATATGTGAAACAAATACTAACAGAAATAAAGGGGGAAATAGAATGCAATGCATTTATTTTAGGAGACTTCAACACACCACTCACTCCAAAGGACAGATCAAAGAGATACATAATAAGTAAAGAGACAGAGGCACTGAACAACATATTAGAACAGATGGATCTAACGGACATCTACAGAACACCCCATCCAAAGCAACAGGGTACCCATTCTCCCCAAGAGCACATGGAACATTTTCAAAATAGATCATATCATAGGCCACAAAAAGAACCTCAGTAAATTCAAAAAGATTGAAATTGTACCAACCAGCATCTCAGATCACAAAGGTATGAAACTAGAAATAAATTACACAAAGAAAACAAAAAAGCCCACAAACACATGGAGGCTTAATAACATGCTCCTAAATAATCAATGGATCAATGACCAAATAAAAACAGAGATCAAGCAATATACGGAGACAAATGACAACAATAATTCAACACCACAAAATATGTGGGATGCAGTGAAGGCTGTGCTAAGAGGGAAATATATTGCAATACAGGCCTACCTCAGGAAAGAGAACAATCCCAAATGAACAGTCTAAACTCACATTTAATGAAACCAGAAATGAAGAACAAATGAGGCCCAAAGTCAGTAGAATGAGGGACATAATAAAGATTAAAGCAGAAATAAATAAAATTGAGAAAAATAAAACAATAGAAAGAATCAATGAAAGCAGGAGCTGGTTCTTTGAGAAAATAAAACAAAATAGATAAACCCCTACCCAGACTCAACAAGAAAAAAAGAGAGTCTACACACATAAACAGAATCAGAAATGAGAAAGGGAAAATCATGATGGACACTACAAAAATACAAAGAATTATGAGAAAATACTATGAAAAATTATATGGTAACAAACTGGATAACCTAGAAGAAATGGACAACTTTCTAGAAAAATACAACCTTCCAAGGCTGACCCAGGAAGAAACAGAAAATATGAATAGACCAATTACCAGCAACAAAATTGAATTGGTTATCAGAAAACTTCCTAAGAACAAAACTCCTGGACAACATGGTTTCACTGATGAATTTTACCAAACATTTAGTGAAGACCTAACCCATCCTCATTAAAGTTTTCCAAAAAGTAGAAGAGGAGGGAATACTCCCAAACTCATTCTACGAGGCCAACATCACTCTAATACCAAAACCAGGCAAAGAAACCACAAAAAAAGAAAATTACAGACCAATATCCCTGATAAACATAGATGCAAAATACTCAACAAAATATTAGTGAAAGAAATTCAAAAATACATCAAAAAGATCATCCATCATGATCAAGTGGGATTCATCCCAGGGATGCAAGGGTGGTACAACATCTGAAATCCATGAACAGCATCCACTACATCAACAAAAAGAAGGACAAAAACCGCATGATCATCTCCATAGATGCGGAAAAAGCATTTGACAAAATTCAACATTCATTCATGATAAAAACTCTCAATAAAAGAGGTATAGATGGCAAGTACCTCAACATAATAAAGGCCATATATGATAAACCCACAGCCAACATTAAACTAAACAGGAAGACTCTCAAAGCTTTTCCTTTAAGATTGGTAACAAGACAAGGATGCCCACCCCCCCCACTTTTATTCAACATAGTTCTGGAGGTCCTAGCCCCAGCAATTAGACAACACAAAGAAATAAAAGGCATCCAGATTGGCAAGGAAGAACTCAAACTGTCCCTGTTCGCAGATGACATGATATTGTACATAAAAAAACCCTAAGGAATCCACTCCAAAACTACTAGATCTTATATCTGAACTCAGCAATGGTGCGGGATACAAAATTAATACACAGAAATCTGTTGCATTTCTATACACTAACAATGAACTAGCAGCAAGAGAAATCAGGAACACAATTCCATTCGCAATCGCATCCAAACAAATAAAATACCTAGGAATAACCTAACCAAGGAAGTGAAAGACCTATACCCTGAAAACTACAAGACACTCTTAAGAGAAATTAAAGAGGACACTAATAAATGGAAATTCATCCCATGCTCTTAGCTGGGAAGAATTAATATTGTCAAAATGGCCATCCTGCCTAAAGCAATCTATAGATTCAATGCAATCCCTATCAAAATACCTACAGCATTCTTCAATGAACTAGAGCAAATAGTTTTAAAATTTATATGGACCCACAAAAGACCCCGAATAGCCAAAGCAATCCTGAGAGGGAAGAATAAAGCTGGAGGCAATTACACTCCCTGACTTCAAGCTCTACTACAAAGCTACAGTAATCAAGACAATTTGGTACTGGCACAAGAACAGACCCATAGACCAGTGGAACAGAATAGAGAGCCCAGATATAAACCCAAGCATATATGGTCAACTAGAATACGATAAAGGAGCCATGGATATACAATAGAGAGATGACAGCCTCTTCAACAGCTGGTATTGGCAAAACTGGACAGCTACATGTAAGAGAATGAAACTGGATTACTGTTTAACCCCATACACAAAAGAAAACTCAAAATGGATCAAAGACCTGAATGTAAATCATGAAACCATAAAACTCTTAGAAAAAAATATAGGCAAAAATCTCTTGGGTATAAACATGAGCAATTTCTTCATGAACATGTCTCCCCAGGCAAGGGAAAAAAAAGCAAAAATGAACGAATGGGGCTATATCAAACTAAAAAGCTTCTGTACAGAAAAGGATACCATCAGTAGAACAAGAAGACATCCTACAGTATGGGAGAATATTCATAACTGACATATCTGATAAGGGGTTGACATCCAAATTATATAAAGAGCTAACGCACTTCAACAAACAAAAGGCAAATAAGCCAATTAAAAAATGGGCAGAGGAGCTGAACCCACACTTCTCCAAAGGAGAAATTCAGATGGCCAAGAGGCACATGAGAAGATGCCCCACATTGCCAGTCATCAGAGAAATGCAAATTAAAACCACACTGAGCTATCACCTCACACCAGTTAGGTTGGTCACCATCCAAAAGACAACAACAACAAATGTTGGTGAGGATGTGGAGAAAGGGGAACCCTCCTACACTGCTGGTGGGAATGTAAATTAGTACAACCATTGTGGAAAGAAGTAAGGAGGTTCCTCAAAAAACTCAAAATAGAAATACCATTTGACCCAGGAATTCCACTCCTAGGAACTTATCCTAAAAATGCAGCAGCCCTGTCTGAAAAAGACATATGCACCCCTATGTTTATCGCAGCACTATTTACAATACCCAAGAAATGGAAGCAACCTAAGTGTCCATCAGTAGATGAATCGAAAAAGAAGGTGTGACATATGTACACAATGGAATATTATTCAGCCATAAGAAGAAAACAAATCCTACCATTTGCAACAATATGGATGGAGCCAGACGGTATTATGCTCAGTGAAATAAGCCAGGCGGAGAAAGACAAGTAACAAATTATTTCACTCATATGTGGAGTATAATAACAAAGAAAAAACTGAAGGAACAAAACAGCAGCAGACTCAAAGATCCGAAGAATGGACTAACAGTTATCAAAGGGAAAGGGACTGGGGAAGATGGGTGGAAGGGATGGATAAGGGGGAAAAAGGGCTATTGCAATTAGTACACATAATGTAGCGGGGGTGGGGTTGGAGTGAGGGGATACAGGGAAGGCAGTATAACACAGAGAAGACAAGCAGTGATTCTATAACATCCTACTACATTGATGGACAGTGACTGCAATGGGGTATGTGGTGGGGACTTGATAATAGGGGGAGTCTAGTAACCATAATGTTGCTCATGTTATTGTATATTAATAATAGTAAAGTAAAAAAAAATAAATCTTTAACTTAATTTCAAAGATACAAATGCAAATATAACTTACTAATATTTGGTCTTTTATTACTCAAACTTCAATTTGTAGAAGATCTTTGTTTTTGATAGGTTATTTATTTTTAAAAATCCAGCAACACTAAAGATTCTCCTAACCCTCTGAAATCCCTTCTTTGAGATGCATTTTCCTGTTGGCACAATAGCTATAAAAACATATGAAAGATAGCCAAAGGAATCCTGAGAAGGAAGAATAAAGCAGTGGGGATTATGCTCCCTGACTTCAAGCTCTACTACAAAGCTATAGTAATCAAGACAATTTGGTACTGGCACAAGAACAGATCCATAGACCAGTGGAACAGAATAGAGAGCCCAGCTATAAACCCAAGCATATATGTTCAATTAATATACGATAAAGGAGCCACGGATATACAATGGGGAAATAGCCTCTTCAACAGCTGGTGTTGGCAAAACTGGGCAGCTACATGTAAGAGAATGAAACTGGAATATTGTCTAGCTCCATACACAAAAGTAAACTCGAAATGGATCAAAGATCTGAATGTAAGTCATGAAAGCATAAAATTCTTAGAAGAAAACATAAGGAAAAATCTCTTGAATATAAACAGGAGCAACTTTTTCCTCAATGCAGCTCCTTGGGCAAGGGAAACAAAAGCAAAAATGAACAAATGGAACTACATCAAGCTAAAAAGCTTCTGTACAGCAAAGGACACCATCAGTAAAACAAAAAGGCATCCTACAGTATGTGAGAATATATTTGCAAATGACATATCCAACAAGGGGTTAACATCCAAAATATATAAAGAACTCACACACCTCAACACCCAAAAGGCAAAAAACCAGATCAAAAAATGGGCAGCAGACGTGAACAGACTCTTCTCCAAAGAAGAAATTCAGATGGCCAACAGGCACATGAAAAGATGCTTTACATCACTAATTATCAGCGAAATGCAAATTAAAACCACAATGAGGTATCACCTCACACCAGTTAGGATGGCCAACATTGAAAAAATTAAGAACAATAAATGCTGGCGAGCATGCAGAGAAAGGGGAACCCTCCTACACTGCTGGTGGGAATGTAAATTAGTTCAACCATTGTGGAAAGCAATATGGGGAGGTTCCTCAAAAAACTAAAAACAGAAATACCATCTGACCCAGGAATTCCACTCCTAGGAATTTACCCAAAGAAAATAAATTATCAGATTCAAAAAGACATATGCACCCCTATGTGTATTGCAGCACTATTTTCAATAGTCAAGATATGGAAGCAAGCTATGTGTCCATCAGTAGATGAATGGATAAAGATGTGGTACATATACACAATGGAATATTATTCAGCCATAAGAAGAAAACAAATTCTACTATTTGCAACAACATGGATGGAGCTAGAGGGTATTATGCTCAGTGAAATAAGTCAGGTGGAGAAAGACAAGTACCAAATAATTTCCTTCATTTGTGGAGTGTAACAACAAAGCAAAACTGAAGGAGCAAAATAGCAGCAGACTCACAGACTCCAAGAAGGGACTAACAGTTACCAAAGGGGAGGAGTGGGAGAGGGCAGGAAGGGAGGGAGGAAGAAGGGGATTGAGGGGTATTATGATTAGTACCCATGGTGTGTGGCGAGGTCACGGCGAAGACGGTGAGCAGAGAGAGGAAAAGTAGTGACTACGTGGCATGTTACTATACTGATGGACAGTGACTTCAATGGGGTATGGGGGGAGACTTGATAATACAGGTGAATAAAGTAGTAACTACAATGTTTTTCATGTGAAACCTTCATAAGAGTGTATATGAATGATACCTTAATAAAAAAAAATGGCAATAGTTACCATTTGCTGAGCTTTCTAAATGTCAGGTAGTTTGCAACATACTTTATATATAAATTATCTTTTTTAATACCACCAATAACCGTAAGGTTGACTGTACTACTATTATCCCATTTAAAGGCTTTAAGAAGGAGCAACCATAATGCCTACGGAGTCCAAAGCTCACGTTCTTAGCCAATTAATCACTATACAATACTGTATATCCTCCTACACATGTAGATCTTAGAAAACTGTATATAACCTCTGTAGCAGCGATACTTATTCTGGTCTGGGGTCAGATTTAAGAAAGATTCATTAATTAGGCACTTTGTATGTTCTGTTTCCTCTTCGGGTGCTGAGGATGTAATAGTGGGCAAAACAAATTCCTTGCTGTCACAGGCTGACATTCTAGTTGGGGACGAGGGAGGACATTTCATCTCAGTAAATAAGCAAAGGAAAAAGGTAGTATCTTATATAGGCTTCGTTTTATGGTGCTTTACTGTACTTTGCAGATGTTACATTTTTTACAAATTGAAGGTTTGTGACAACTCTTGTCAAGCAAGTCTCATGGTGCCATTTTTCCAACAGTATTTGCTCATTTCATGTTTGTGTCACATTTTGGTAATTCTTGCTGTATTTCAAACTTTTTCATTATTATGTTTATTATGGTAATCTGTCATCAGTGAACACAACTCGTTGCAGCTCGGATGACAGATT
>JAVSCE010020476.1:0-10174 GCA_032199065.1 Smutsia gigantea
AGGGGAGAATCTGCCAGTGTGGGCCTGGACATTCCCCTTTGCTTCACACAGAATGGATGGCAAGGGGCCCTGAAAAGAGGTGCTCTTGGCAACTCTGCTCACACAAATCTCGGTGCATTTGGTTTGGGGAGCTGGCATACTTTGGGAAAGCTTAAACAAACTGCCTTAATACAGAATTTGTAATAATTTAGACACGGTGTATGTATTGAGTAAAAAGTTTACACTTTCTTTCTCTGTGAATTTTCAGGGTCTTATAGGGGAAATCAGTAACTTCTTTTAATCAAAGGGTTCAAGAATTAAGGATCCCTTCACCTTCGGGGCCTGGCAATTCTTGTATGTTATGTTTGTGGTGTTCTGTAATGTGGGCCTATCGTGTACTGTACCTTATTTATTTATTTATTTTTACATAGCTCATTTTCTTTATCAGTGCTTATCTGTATCTTAAGTTTATAATATGTGGCTTTATATCTCAGTCAGACACATGATCTCTTTATGGTATAGTCACCTCCCTAGTCAGCTGGCCTTCCCTCCCATTGAGTCTGGTCTGGGAAGGGGGAGAGGGTCTGGTTCACCTGCCCCTGGCCATGCAAGTGAAAGGTGGGGCCCAGAGCTGCTAGTGGCTCAGCCCTCCTGGGGCTGCTGCTGCCCCAGCCCATGTGTGCAGACGAGGACAGAGTCCTGTGGAGGCCAAGCTAGTGTGGGTGCTGACCTTTGATTTACTCAGTGTACCCTTCTTGCAGCTCTTTTGTAACTGGAATAGTGGGGCTACCACTAAGCAAAGCCCAGCCACAGTTAAGACACGGGAGGGAAACAGGGTGACCTCTTCAGTCAGCGTTACCACCCTGGGGCAGGTTGTGACTGAGAGGCTCCCAGGCACCCTGACCAGGCTCTCCCTTTTTGGTAGGTGGCACGACCCCATCTTCTCCCTGGCAGTTCCCCTGCGTGCAGGCGAAGAAGGCAGCCACAGCCGGAAGTCACTGTGCAGAAGCCCAGAGGAGCCGCCGCCTGGGATTGGGGGCGCACCACTTAGCTCATCCCCCGTCCTCGGTGGCTGGTTCGGCAGGGGCTGCACCAAACGCATGAAAAGGAAGAAAGTGACGTAACCTGGTGGTTGACCTAGAACAGTTGGCACTTTGCAGCTGGCTCGATTCAGGGGCAAGGGACTCCTGGAAGGCCAGGACTGCCCATTTTCACCATGACCCGTTTAGCCATTTGCCCTTATGGGAAGCCCCCTTGCACTGCTGTGGTTGCCCCGGGCATGGGCCCGTCCATGGAGCCGATCATCCAGCCTTTCCGTAAAGAGGTGGCAGACATGCCTCTGCGAGAACAGAACTCGAGTTATTTCACACCTGGCCGGCCAAGAGGGAGCACACGGCTGCCTTACCTCGTTCACCAGGCTAGTTCTCAGGGGTCTCAACCCTATTTCTACTACTTACTAAAAATGTTAACTTTATATAAGAACCTTTTTCTGTATTGGGTTTGCGGCAAAGGGGTGGTTTTGAGCCTTGGCTCTCAGCGTGCCGTTTTACTGTTATTAAACATTTGCACTGTTTCCCCGTGTCACCCGGTGAGCGCCCTTTCGACTTGTGGGTTGGGAGCTGCGCTCCGCGGGGCTCGTGAAGGGGGCGGAGTGCGCCCCACGTGTTCTGCCCGCCCCTCCGTCCAGTGCTGGCTGAGGACCGGTGGAGGCGCACTTCGTGGGGGGCGGGGCTCAGCCCTGGTGGCGCACCCCATTGGCAGTGCTTGGGGGCGGGGCCCGGTTCTGTAGGGGCCGGTCGCGCGCACTATTGGCAGCGCGGGGGCGGGGCGGCGCTCGCTATTGGCTGCGTGAGGCGGGTGAGGTGCGCGTGACGGCGCGTGCGCTGGGCAGGGGTTGCTGCTCGGAGTTGTAGGGTCGGCGGGACCGCGCCGCAGCTGCGGGGCCATGATCCGGAACGGGCACGGGGCGGCGGGCGGCGCCGAAGGGCAAGGCCCGGGGGGCAAGCGCGCCGTGCGGGTGTGGTGCGACGGCTGGTGAGCGCGGCGGGCCGGGGCCGGCGGGCGCGGCGGGGGAGCGGCCTCGGCTTGGGGGTGAGCGTGAGGGTCGCCGGGCGCGGGCAGGGCTGCGGACCTCGGCCCGGCGGCTCCCGGGCGCCTAACGGGGCGACTCCCTCGCCCGCCCTGCCCGGGACAGCGGCGGAAAGTCGCGTGTGTCTGGTGCTGCCGAACTCAATTGAGTCGCTGCCGTTGGGAGCTCCGCGTTCAAGGAGCCGTGACCCAGAATGTCTTCCCCCGGGCTCTCCCGCCGCGCCCAGCTTGCCTAGCACGGATCCGAGAGGGCCTCCGGCGTCCGGGCAGAAATTGCCAAACTCTGTCCAGGACCCCAGGAAAGCCCCCAGACTCTGGGTCCATCCACCCCGGGAGGTTTTCGTGTCCACCCGCCTTATTAAGACAAGCCCGGTAGCCGGGGTTGTTTTAAGATAAGTTTGGGACATCAGCAGATCAGAGGAAGACTGACCTCGCCTGAGAGATGGCTTGCTGCTTTCGATGCTTCCTCATACTTTTACTTGATGGAAGCAGAAATTCCTATTTGCCTAGCCTGGGGCTTCCTAGGGGAGCTTGCTGGGCTGCCCATTCCCAGTACCTGAGTTACCTTGGGGAGAGGGAGTGCAGCTTCCTGTTCCTGGACTCTGACCTTGGCCCGGGCCTGGCCAGGCCCCCACCCCAGCAGGCCATGAGGCAGTGACTAGGACACAGCCCGGATCCAGCACCACCTGCACTGTGCTGTGCAGACCCCCCAACCCCCACCCAGTCCCTGGCTCCTCCTCCTGTCGCCCAGCCCATCCTGTGGGCACAGGAGATGCCAGGCTGTGGGATTTGGATTTCCTTCTTCCAACACCCTGGGGCCAGATCCCTGTGACCCCACAAGCTTGTCTGCTGGGGCCTGGTTCGCCGTGGTGGGGATAGCAGGTGGCACTGAGAGGAACAGCTCTGTCCGCCGGTGGCCTGGGTCACCTGGGAAAGCAGAACAGTTTCACCTACTCAGAATACCATGTGAGGCTGGAAGGAAGCAGAGCAAGAGCGAGAGCCCAGCTTGGGGCCCACAGAGAAGCATGTGTGTTCTCCCCAGGACATAATAGGTACACGGGGGAACCCAAGCCATGCAGTAGGTACTGTCTGTGGCCTTTAGTTCAGAGTTCACGCTTAACTAGGCCTGGATTTGAGAATAAAACCTGTAGAAACAGGGAGATGGTTGCTGAATTTCTGGAGGCCACAGGGGAGCAAGGAGGACTTCCAAAGTCAGCAGCTGCCCATGTTTGTTGGTTGGACTTTGTTCTGAGTTGGCCCTAGGGACAGAACCCACCTGTCTCAGGGTAGTACAGAGTCCAGCCCGCCCCTGAGTTAGCATCAGTTTATAGCTTAAAGGGCCTGTCTGGGCTGGTTTGCATTGTCTGAGGGCAAAGCACTGTCCCAGGTGGGAACAGGGGCCTTCTGTGTGCTCTCCATCCCTCAGGACTGACAGGCGTTGTCCCTGGGCACAGCTGGGCACCTGCTGTGCTTCCTCAGTCTGGCCCTGGACCCGGAGGCCAGTGGTGTGGAGAGCTGAGTGCCCACCTCCTCACTGGCAGTCCTCCACCAGCCCCTTGGTCCCCTCGGTCCCCTCCTTCCTTAGTACTCTGCCCTTTCCACAGCTATGACATGGTGCATTATGGCCACTCGAACCAGCTGCGCCAGGCACGGGCCATGGGCGACTACCTCATTGTGGGTGTGCACACCGACGGTAAGCGGGGGCTGCCATGCCCACCCTCCACCCTCAGGGCCCTCTGAGGGGTTAGGCTGGGCCCAAGGCCATCCATCCTAAGAGTACAACTTAGTGAGCGTGCCCCAACCTGGACCCAGGCTAAGCCCATCAGGGCTTTCCCGCTTTACATCTCCTGTCCTGAGCTAACGCAAGAGGGGGTCAGTGGAGTGCATGAGCAATGCAGTCAAAGAATGGAGTCCCTGACCATGCCCACCCCCACCCACCACCTGGTTCCCAAGGCCTTGGAGGACTGGGTACACCATTGTCCAGCGCAACCCCTGAGTACCTGGAACTCTGCTTGAGTGAAGGACCTTGCAGAGAATTAGCCAACATGGCCACGGTGCCTCTACCAGCCCATGGTGGACAGAGTAGGAGCCACTCAGCTGTAGTTCCTGCCCTTGTGGGCTGAGGGTCCAGTGATGGAGACAGCTGCCCGCCACAAGCCCCTGCATGCTTACAGACCCTGCTTGGTGCTGGAGGGACTGGCAAGCCTGTGGCTCAACCCTCCAAGGGTCACCCATCTTGGCCTTGCCCTTTGCCCTCTGCTCTGACCCTAGAGGAGATCTCCAAACACAAGGGGCCACCAGTGTTCACTCAGGAGGAGAGGTACAAGATGGTGCAGGCCATCAAGTGGGTGGATGAGGTGGTGCCAGCGGCTCCTTATGTCACCACGCTGGAGACACTGGACAAGTACAGCTGCGACTTCTGTGTCCATGGCAGTGAGTGCTCAGGCTGGAGCCTCAGAGGCCTGGGGACTTGGGGCAGGCTCAGGATCAGGCCGACAAGAGGGGCATCCAGGGGTACTGGGGCCCTTTGAGAATTGGAGAGCGCTCTGGGTCCGCCCCCAGAAATGAGCCTACACATGTAGGAGAGCAGGCTGGGATGGGGGTCCTGGGCGCTGAAGGTCCTCATAGCTTTGGGTTAAGTTTGTGTACTTGTCCCCCCCTTAGATGACATCACGCTGACCGTGGACGGCCGCGACACGTATGAGGAGGTGAAGCAGGCTGGGAGGTACAGGTAAGCCCTAGTGTGGCCCCTCCTTCTGCACTCTTGCTGCTTGGAGGGGGGCATCCTGTGTCTCATGGAGGGACTGGAGGGGAGGGGTGCTGCGCCACGGGCTGTGTGAGGCGTCTGAATGCCCATCTAGGACAGTGGTCACAGCCGGGGGCAGCTGTCAAGCAGTAGAGATGTGAGGGTACGACATTGGGAGCTGGTTGTTCTTGAGTAACTTTAACTTAAAAAGCCATCATGGCCAGTGGCTCCCTTGCCAGAGATTTTTCAGTGGGGCAGGACCTGAGCTCAGACGGGGGCACGCAGGGACTGGGCTGCCCACCCAGCACCCCAGGCTTGGAGTCTGGGGCTGTTCCCCGCCTCCCGTCGCTTCTTTAGCTGACAGAGGCACAGTGGCCGTGCCCACCCCTTCCACCACCCCCGTCCTGGCATTCTCTGGTGGCTGACAGAAGTGGGGAGACACCTGCTCTGCACAGCATGGCCTGCTGCTGGGCCACAAGCTGGGCTGCCCTTGGGTGGGATGAGCTGGAGGTGGAGCCTTGCGAGAGTCCTACCATGAGAGCCCCACCCCCACTGTGTCCAGAGAGTGCAGGCGCACCCAGGGCGTGTCCACCACGGACCTTGTTGGCCGCATGCTGCTGGTGACCAAGGCACATCACAGCAGCCACGTGAGTCTTGGGGAGGCAGGGCTGGAGTCTCTGAGGTCCCAGGGCTGACGACCCTGCTGGGAGGGAGGAAGCCCCTCGCACCCGGACCCCTTGGTGGGCTCCAGGACAGCAAGCTTCAGAGTTCTGGGGCTGACCATGTCTGGGGAGCAGGGCCCCTCAACCCCACCTTTCCGTGCAGGAGATGTCTTCCGAGTACCGGGAGTATGCAGACAGCTTTGGCAAGGTGAGTGTCACCACCACCCCCAAGGTTGCCCCTGGGGAGATGTTGGCCCAGAAACTCACCCTGCACCCTGCTCCCTCCCTTTCGGGCGCCAGATCCTGACTGCCAGGGTTGGCCAGCTGGCCAGTCACAGGTCACAGCAGCCACTGCCTGGAGGAGGAGCAAGGACTGCCCGCAGACAGGTAGTCTAACCAGGCAGTCTGGTCTTCTCTCCTTTGAGACACTTTCCTCAGAAGGCTTCTCCCAGGTGACCAGATGGTGGCCTCAGGGTACCTTGTCACCAGGACGGCTGTATGCACTGGCCTTTCTGGCCGACCAGTTGCTGGGTCCGTGTGGTGTTGGTTGCAGTGCCCACTGTGGCCACAGGTTGGAGCCACAGTTAACACCAGCCACAGGGGTCCTGCCCGGCCATGCCTGAAAACAGCAGTGATGGAGGCAATGCATGGAGCCCAGCTGGCTGGGGCTGGGGGTTTGGAGTCCCATCCTGTAGCCCCTGCACCTGTCTCTATGTCCCGCACCTGTGCCTCCTGATGGTGTGCACAGGCAGCCCCAGGCTCAGAAGAGGAGGCCCTGGAGGAGCCGCTGAGGAACGTGCCTGGGAGTCCTGTTGCTGACCAGACCCCTTTCTGCTTGCAGTGTCCAGGAGGGCGGGACCCCTGGACGGGGGTGTCCCAGTTTCTGCAGACATCCCAGAAGATCATCCAGTTCGCTTCCGGGAAGGAGCCCCAGCCAGGGGAGACGGTCATCTACGTGGCTGGTGCCTTCGACCTTTTCCGTATCCTCTGGGAGTGGGAGATAGGTTGCCCCTGCCCCAGGTCTTTCCCCTGCGTCTCCTTACTGCACTAGCAGTTGCAGCATCTGGAGGCTCCCACTGACCCCCAAGGGCCCTGGACAGGGGTTGGTTGCAGGGGCACAGCCATCCACAGGGAGCATTGTGGGTAGCAGGAGGCAGGAACCTGCTGAGGGTCCCAGTCCTGTGGGCAGCTGCTTCCATGCTGTTACTTGCTTCTTAACCTGGGCGCAGACATTGGGCATGTGGATTTCCTGGAGAAGGTGCATGGCCTGGCAGAGAGGCCTTATGTCATTGCCGGCTTGCACTTTGACCAGGTCTCATTCCCTGGCCGCTGGTGGGGTGTAGGGGTTCCTTGGGATCCTGGGGTCAGGCTTGGGTACAGGCAGCCTGTGATGGGAGTGAAGCCCTGGGCACTGAACTGATGGAGGCAAGGGAGATAGGCTGGGGCCTCTTCCCTGCCAGCTGGCCAGGGCTGTCCCCTGGAAAGAGCACAGGCCCTGTCTACCTGAGGTTACCTGACCTGACCTCCATCTGTCATAGGAGGTCAACCACTACAAGGGGAAGAACTATCCCATCATGAACCTGCACGAACGGACGCTGAGTGTGCTAGCCTGTCGGGTGAGCACCAGGGCAGCAGCGGGAGGTAGGGGGGGCTGGGGTGGGAAGAGGGGCCGTGAGGCCCCTGAAACTGTTCCTCCTCGAATCCCAGGAGCCCTTGGGGTCCCCGGGCTCCAGCCAGCCGGCCACACCATGCTGCCTCCCCATCCCCTGCTGTCTCTAAGCCTTGGCCAGCATTAGGGCTCCCTAACAGTGTGCCTCTGTCCCCACAGTACGTGTCAGAAGTGGTGATAGGAGCCCCATATGCGGTCACAGCAGAGCTCTTGGATCACTTCAAGGTGAGGCTCCTAGTGGGCCAGGCCCCAGGGAGCCCCTGGGTCTCTGCTGGCTGAGCAGCGGCTGCAGCTGCCTCCCTGTGAGGGCAGGGGCCATGCACCTTGAAGGCTTCCTGATCCCCACGCCCTCCCCAGGTGGACCTGGTGTGTCATGGGAAGACAGAAATCGTGCCAGACAAGGATGGGTCTGACCCTTACCAGGTGGGTGATGCTGGGCCCAAGCTCCTCGATGCTCTGTGGCAGTACTGCCTGTTGCTGCCTTTTGTCCTAGGGACCAGGTCGCTGATGCGTGGGCGCTACTGCCCCTGCCATGCTGGGTGCCAGTCTCCTTTGGGTGGGGACCCTGTGGGCCCTGGCAGCTGGGCGGTCTCCTTGGGATCCAGATGAAGGTCCTCTCTCCCTCCCTCCTTCCGGCCTCAAGGAGCCCAAGAGAAGGGGCATCTTCTGTCAGACGGACAGCGGGAGCGACCTCACCACGGACCTCATCGTCCAGCGTATCATCAAGAATAGGTGAGACCCCTGGGCCTGTGGGGACATCAGAGCCACAGAGGCCCTTGTCCTGGGTGCACAGCTCACCCAACCTGGCCCGCAGGCTGGAGTACGAGGCCCGGAACCAGAAGAAAGAGGCCAAGGAGCTGGCCTTCCTGGAGGCCATGAGGCAGCAAGAGGTGTGTCCCGAGAGAGAGGGCGATTGTGATTTTTGAGCAAAGCACGAAGGCCGCCTGGGCTCTGACGCCAGCCCTGGCCCTGCTCGACGCCTGCACCTCAGGAGCTGGGCTCATGCTTCTTGACAAAGCCTGCAGTGCTGCCTCTCCAACCGGCTTGGCCTCAGAAGGGCTGGTGTGGAGGACACTGCCTCCCACCCTGCCTGCAAGGCGCCCTTCCTGCTAAACTGCACAGAGAGAGCAGCCAGCATGGTAGAGCAGCCCAGCAGATGGGATGAGCAGAGGGCACATTTGACCAGAGGGGTGCCACCCTGTGTGCCAGGGGAGACTCAGCTTCTATCCTCCTGACTCCACGGCTGCCCCCTGCCACCTGGCTCAGGATGGCACTTCCTGCACGCGGCCACAGTGGTAGCCAGCTGCAGGGGAGCCGTGACCCTGTGGGCCATCCCCTTCCTCTTCAGAGTGCAGACCATGTCGCCTGCGTGGGCAGTCTGTGCCCGGCAGCATAACCGAGGCCTGGCTCCTGGGCCCTGCGCCTCCCACTTCCCTGGCCAGGCTGCAGCTCTCCCCACAGACCTTTTCTGATTTTGTACCTGACTGGCTTGTGTACAAATAAACCTGGTGGAGGCACTGCCTCAGGCTCTCCATCCTGCTAGGCAAGGCCAGGACCCACCCAGCAGAGGGGGCAGCAGGCATCCTGGCAGCAAGGAAACCCCCAGGTCTGGGCCTGTCGGTGCCATGGGCTTCTTCCTCCAAAGCAGCTGCACTGAGAGCCGAGTGCGGCTCTTGGCCCTGGGGTCTGTCCCAAGGAGGACAGAAGCTGACTCCCCGCGGCTCCACGCAGGGCCACTCACCCAGGGAGGAATTGGGGCTGGCTCCCCAACTGGGTGTCCAGAATCTCACGGTCTCCTTCACCGAAGTCTGGGCCCACTTGGAGCAGCCCGGTGGCTGCAGGGTGCTGGCTCTGTCACCTCAAGGGGCAGGGCAGGGATAATGGTTTGATTAGGTTTTTGGTGTTGGATGTGAGGATTATGATGTCGTTTCAGCTCTCTCCCATCTCTTCCAGAATGGCCTCTGCCCTCCAGCTACTGAGCTAAGTGGGGTCTCAGCACCTGTAGCCTGGCCCCGTGGGAGCCACAGGCTGGCATCCTCTCCCTCTAGGAGGGGCCCTGATCTCTCCTTTCCTCTGACTTCGCAATTCTGGAGGTCTAACTTAGAATCCTGTGCAGGAAACTGAAGCAAGATGACCATGGAAGTTCACACACCCCAGCTGGCCAGCCACCATGTGTTTTCCTCCCTCCCCAGTAGGAAGGCAGTTAGCTATGGGAGCCACAGGGCCCCTGCTGTACCCCTGCCCCACCTGGGCCCCAACTTCTGGAGCTTAGCGGACTGCCAGCCGTCCCCACTCAGACCCCCTGGGTTGCAGGGTTCCCTGAGCACCCAACCAGCCCCTGTAGACTTGGAGCACCCAGGTAGCTCCTCTTGACCCTGGAGACAGCCCAGGCCTGCCAGAGCCCCCACTGGGCAGCATCAACAGGTGGGGCTGGAGACTGCCTACAGTAGCGGCCGAGGACCCCTGACCGGCTGCACTTGGAGATGTGGGGCCTGGGGTCCAGGTGCACCCCAGGAGACGTGTCCACTCAGGTGCAGTGGGACTATGGGCCCCATGTACAGCCTTTCTGAGCAGAGGATTGGTGGTCCAGCTCCCTCAGGCCCCCTGATGCCCCGCTAGCCAGGTGTTCTACAGGGCTGGGGACACCACCCAAGGCAGGCACAGGTGCTCCCTCTTCGAAGTGGGGTACACCTGCTTCCTTGTGACCAGAGCTCTCAGGCCAGCTGCCTGACAGGGATGCTGAGCTCGGGCTCTGCCCAGCCTTGTCGGTGGGAGGGCCTCTGGGCAGCCCTCCCCCCGCCCCAGAGCTGCACATCTGGAACCTCAGCCTGGCCCAGCCTGTTCAGTAGCTGGTTTGGCACACATTCATTGCCCTGTGTTCAGTAATGCAAGTCATTTGGCTGGATCTCTAAGAAGCTTTCCTCCTGTAAAGGAGACCTTCTGTTTCAAGAAACCCAGGATTCAAGGCAGGGCTACAGGAGAATTCTCAGAGGCAGCAGGGGCGGGGTGCTCAGGGAAAGCTACATCAGG